>JAVTVY010026407.1:0-10508 GCA_036873755.1 Hanleya hanleyi | reverse complement strand
ATTATGATTGTTATCACTATGAATTTTAGCAGCGAACGCACAGAACAAAACTATTTGAACGGTAAACATTTAATCTATTTTATTACTCGAATATCGCGACAGAGTAATTTCTGTTGGCACCAAGGAATAAAAGACCCTTTTTACGTGGACAGAAAATAGTAGTTAGTCTGCTTAGCGTCCTGTTAATTTGAAATAACCGAAATATGCTTACTTCGGGAAAATTCTTCAAATGCCGATGAAAGCCTTTAAATGCCGATGAGGGATAACCTACATATTCCTTCTGACATGCGTGTGAAGAAGTGAAAGTTTAATCACAGAGTGATCAAAACACGTGACCATATTTCTAATTATATTTTCAAAACTTCAGAAGTCCCGACACTCACCCCGTTTTACCCTACTCTCTAAAAAAAGTTGAGTGAAATTTCACTCAAGTAAGAGTGGAAATTCATCCCACTCAAAACTTGAGTGAGATTTTTACTCAACTTGAGCTACTTTTCACTCAACTTGAATTAAATGCACTCAACTTGAGTGACATTCACTCAAGCATAAGAGTGGAAATTCATCCCACTCAAGTTGAGTGAACTTGGGTGGTTTTAACTCAAGTTGAGTGAAAAGTAACTCAAGTTGAGTGAAAAGTAACTCAAGTTTGAGTGAACAGGTCCATTTCACTCAAACTTGAGTGGAACAGTTCACTCAAGTTTTTTTTTAGAGTATCTAACCCTATCTGACCTGGACGATTTGTGACCTGTCCATGCCTGAATTCTGATGATCGTCCATTTCGGCCCCCTAAATAGTTTTCTTATCCCTTGAGCTAGAGGGCTGAGGCTGCCACACTCTACCCTTGGGTCAGACTTTACAAGAAAATGTAAACCAAATTTAAGATGCCCTTTTTGATGAAGGCACAATGACGTCATTTTCAAAAAAGGCATTTTTGGTGGATTTTCGGTCAGATTTTCGAATTTTTTATTCAATCTTCGCAACAACTGCATGATAAATTATTATATAATAATCTTTTTATACAGCAAATATTTTTGCCCACTTTCCCAGCAGAAAAGCTGAAATTTTGAAGAAAAAGAACGAATACACCACTTTTCCGGTATCCTACATGGCCGTCATTTTCAATTTACCCGTAAACCTCTGCTCGGGGATATGCAAATAGGCTAAACATGACCCCAGTATGATAAACTGCAAAATAAGGAGGGTCAGCCCTCATTTTTTTGTCATTCCGACGATGGGATGCAAATTTAAGTTTGTCGGGAATGTGTGGGGGGGGGGGGAGCATAATGGTAGGGTGTTAAAGCAAATCACTGCGGTGTAAAAAAGAATCAAACCCTTTTATACTATTTCATACTAAGGGCAGAAAATAAACACACGTTCCATGTTTAATTATGTAAAAGCAACAAAATGACCACATGTAAACCTTTCTCTCTCAACTATATCAAACTGACGTTCAACATAGTTGTTCTGTTATCAGTAGAGAAAAATTCAGATTATTTCACTGATTGCATTAAATCATTAATTTTCCATCAGAATTATTTTGTGCCAAATAGACCTTCAGTAAAATTTCAGTAATTTCATGAAGCAATTGGAAATTGTAAGCAATTTTATAAAAATCGTTCATTGAGTCAGTGATAACACGTTTTTTACTCAAATATTAAGAGCGTTAATGAAGCCCCTTAGCTTACTTTTATTTCAGTAACGTATATGTACATATGAAAGGTACTTGAGGGGACTGGTTCCAATTAATGATTTTATTTGTTTCTTGGATGTCGGGATTACTCAGGGTGCTGCATCACAGCTGATTTGTTAATATATTAGAAGTTAATGGATTTTTTAGAAGTGTCCGACTCAACTGTGTATGTATACTAGGATTGTTGTTGTGTTTTTCTTGTTTTTTTTTATTTTTGTATTTTTTTATTTGGTGCTAATGTTGTTATTTTCCCCCGCTACTTAGTAGGGGGTGGACTTAGAAACACCGGTGTCCGTAATTCCGTAGTTCCGTAATTCCGTAAGATTTTCTTGTCAGGACAATAACTCGTGAACGATTTAATCGATCAACTTCAAACTTGGGGTGTGCCTTGACATTGGCGAGAGGACGGTTGGGATTGTTTTTCAGCAATGTGCGTAATACAATATGGCCGCCGTCAGCCATTTTGGATTATAAGCAGTTCGATCTTAGATTTTCTTGTCCGGACAATAACTCGTGAACGATTTAACCGATCAACTTCAAACTTGAAGTGTGCCTTGACATTGGTGAGAGAACGGTTGGGATTGTTTTTCAGCAATGTGCATAATCCAATATGGCCGCCGTCAGTCATATTGGATTATAAGCAGTTGGATCTTAGATTTTCTTGTCCGGACAATAACTCGTGAACGATTTAACCGATCAACTTCAAACTTGGGGTGTGCCTTGACATTGGTGAGAGGACGGTTGGGATTGTTTTTCATCAATGTGCGTAATCAAATATGGCCGCCGTCAGCCATATTGGATTATAAGCAGTTGGATCTTGTCCGGACAATAACTCGAGAATGATTCAACCGATCTACTTCATATGTGGGGAGTGCCTTGACATTGTTGAGGGGAGGATTAGGATTGTTTTTCAAGGACGTGCTTAATCCAATATGACCACCATCAGCCATATTGGATTTCATTGGATTTTAAGCAGTTTGATCTTGTCCGGACAATAACTCGTGAACGATTTAACCGATCAACTTCAAAGTTGGGGAGTGCCTTGACATCGGTGAGAGGACAGTTGGGATTGTTTTTCAGCAATGTGCATAATCCAATATGGCCGCCGTCAGCCATATTGGATTATAAGCAGTTGGATCTTAGATTTTCTTGTCCGGACAATAACTCGTGAACGATTTAACCGATCAACTTCAAAGTTGGGGTGTGCCTTGACATTGGTGAGAGGACAGTTGGGATTGTTTTTCAGCAATGTGCATGATCTAATATGGCCGCCGTCAGCCATATTGGATTATAAGCAGTTGGATCTTGTCCGGACAATAACTCGAGAATGATTCAACTGATCTAGTTCATACCTGGGGAGTGCCTTGGCATTGCTGAGGGGAGGATTAGGATTGTTTTTCAAGGACGTGCTTAATCCAATATGGCCACCATCAGCCATACTGGATTTCATTGGATTTTAAGCAGTTTGATCTTGTCCGGACAATAGCTGGAGTACGATTCAACTGATCTACTTCAAACTTGGGGAGTCCCTTGACCTTGGTGAGATCCAGGTTAGGATTGTGTTTCATGAACGAGCATAATCCAATATGGCTGCCATCTACCAGCAATATTGGATTATGTTGCATTTTAAGCAGTTGCATCTTGTCTGGACAACAACTCTAGAATAATTCAACTGATCGACTTCAAACTTGCAGTTTGGCTTGACATCGGTGAGAGGACAGTTGTCATTGCTTTTCAGTTACCTGTGTAATCCAAGATGGCCACCATCAGTCATCTTAGATTTTCAGCATTTAGATCTTGTCTGGACAATAACTCTACAACGATTCAACCAATCTACTTCAAACTTGGGGAGTGCATGGACATTGGTGAGAGGACAGTTGGTATTATGTTTTATGGATGCGCATTATCGAATATGGGTGCCATCCGCTGTATTAGATTATTTTAAGCTCGTCAGCGATATGTCCATTTTCAAATCATACTCTTCATCAATGATATGAGATATCATCGACCAAAAAAAATCGACCATAGAGGTCCAAGGCCCCCGCAGCAGCAGCGCCAGTTATGGTGGATGTAATCCACCATAACTGGTGCTGCTAGCGGGGGACATGGACCTCTATGGTCGATTTTATTAATTAGATCTTTGGATTATGAACGCGAAAATTCTTTAATGAACGACGGCCGAATATTAAATGACGGACTAGACGCTTGTATTTCAAGGAATGTAATTAGTATTTGCTATATTGTTTCGTTGCAGGTAATAAAGATGCTTGTGTCGGTCATCCTCTTTTTTGTTATCTGCTGGGCACCAATATTGGTGAATAACTTGCTGGTGGCGTTTCAAGTTCTACCGGAGCTACACCATGATTACCTTAAGCCAATGCGACAGGGATTTTATATTCTTGCCTATGCGAACAGTTGCGTCAATCCAATTCTTTATGGATTCATGTCCAAAAACTTCCGCGAAACGTTTAAGCATGCGCTGTGCAGCTGTGTTCGTGGGCGAGGTTACGTAAGAAAGGTACAATTTAGTCGACAAAGCTCAATTCAAACTCGGACTACAGCAGCTGATCATCTTGCCAACAGCAGATCTGAAGGAGATGGTGGCTACGGCCAATCGGAATACGGTGCAGAGGAATTTGAACTTCATATCAACCCTGCTGTTAACAATTCCAAACTTGAAGTACGGGATGACAACTTTTATGATTCCGATGAACCAGTAAATGATATGTAACTGGATCTCATAAGAAGCTGCCGTTATAGTTGTTTGATTGGTCAGTTGACCTCGATCTCTATTGGCCATTCTATCGAATTCGTCTGGCGGGATATGTGAGGATTGGGTGATGCATCAATCTCTGCTGGTAGTCATTGGAGAGACTGTCAAGGAATATTGCTGTTCCGGATGTAAAAAATGCACGAAAATAGTGCACGCGAATACATATGTTGGAGAAATATTACCCGATCAGCTAGGCTATTAAGTTCTTAAAAATTTCTCCAGTTTGCTTCTTACGGTCATGTGAATTCTTACAAGCCAAGTATTTGTGTGAACCATATTTTCGCCTATGAATGATGCCAAATCGCTTAGGTAAATTTAATTAAAGGAATATACACTTCCGGGTTCACTTTACGTGTGACATACGCACTTAAAGGAATAAAGGAATTAAAGAAATATGTACTTCCAGGTTCACTTTACGTGTGACACACACACTATGCATTAGTGTGTAGATCATGAAAACTTTGCTAAGGAAATAAAGTCGTGTTCACATCTCTAAAAGAATGGAATGATTTCCACATCTCTAGAGGCTAGACTTTTATCTTCATGTGAATGGGAAAAACTCACTTTGGACGTTATTGTTTTGTACATTGGGCCAACCGTTTGCTTCATATAAACTTTGCTCTTTCTTGTTCATGGTACTATCTTCGCAGTTTATAGATGTTTGCTATCTCCCTAATAAACACATTTGACTATCTCCAAGGTGAGTGAAAAATGTAATTTTTTAATATTTAGCAATGTACTGTTACTGAACAAGGCTCAGAGTCGATATCCGGTAGCCATTCGTCGTCGAAAAATAATTGCTGCCTCCAATATAGAGTGACCTTATTAACAAGACATAATTAGCATCAACGATTAAGTCAAAGGTATATAAACACAAGCTAGTTTTTTTGCAGGAAAGAAGCGGTCAACAGTTTTCAATGACGCCGGCATCATGATGATCCTGTCGTGAAATCCATATCAGTGATCTGGGTTGTTTTTTTTGTATTCCATATTGATTCAGCATTTTACACATATCTCATTCAATCTGTATTATCTGTTCTGATCTTAAAGATTTATTCCGTTAATACATTGTTTATGTATGCCCAATATAATACGCCTGGTTTCTGTCTATATTGTTGTGTATTCCATTCCAGCATCGACATTCTGCCATTTCTATATATGTTTCATTGACAAACATTATCGTCGGATTTGACATGCGGTAGCCAGCCATGATGAAAATACATTATTAAACCTCATGTTAATTCGTAATGTTTTCACTGGTTGAGAGCCTGTCACGTGTCATTCTACAATCCCTGATGTTCAGTGATGATGTAGTCGTATCTTGCCGTACCGTTGAATAAATGCCATGTATACCACGGAATAGCGCTGAACGTTATTATTATTCAACGCAGATGTTCCCCGCTGAACCAAGACCAGGATACTCCCCGAAAACGAAGATTAGCTGCTGCAACTGGCATCAGTCCACTAATAATTTCGTTACTTGTTATGTATTAGCATCAAAAATGCAGACGACTCTCGATGCATAAATTCACTTGGCATGACAATATTCACCTTGTGGGACATTAACTGTAAAAGTCCTGACAGAAGTTGATAATTGGAAATTTCCAATTCCCGCCATTGACAGCTGAATGATGTTACCGATTGTCATTCAATTTGTAAACAGGGAGCCTTCTCACTCCTCATTGATTATGTCTCCTGCCACCATGCTTTCCCCCAACGTGACCCAGATCAACACCAGGAAGTACAGTCATCTACAATTTTAAATATCAGATGTATCAGATATGCTGAAATATCACAACTCATAAAATCCTCAAAGATCTGCTCTCAAATTTCTAAATAATGTAGTTCGAGGGCTCCACCCCGGAAGTGATTAACTCCGGCCTGATGCCAGCTATGTTCTTTAATTCTCTTTGAAATATTGGGAGCATGAGTGCCATGGTTTTTTAACAAGAGCTCTCCAAAGTGGTAGGTTTGTGTGAAATTGACAGTTTTGGGTTGAAAAAGCACGGTTTGCCTATCTGTAAGTATATGGCGATAAACTATAATCACAAAAATGTTCACACATAACAGTCCTCTTTTGAATCCCTAGTTGTTCAACAAAGCGCGCTTTGGTTATCGTTTATCTTCATATAAAAAATGAAACTTTATAGAATATTGTTTTTGGTCATTTGGTGTTCAATTTCAAATACGATAATTGGAGTAATGTTATATGTACGAGTATGAGCTGGCCGAATGGATAGAATCGCGAGAAGAGTTTGACTGATGATCTGCTGGTTCGAATCCCAAAATATTCGTCCAAAATGGTTTAATAGTTTTATGCATTTTTCGATTTTTCACCATGATTACAATACATATGTGAATATTCGTTAGTAAAAATAATGAGTGGAAATGGTCTATATCTCAAGATATAATATTCAGCAAATGTTGCGAAGTTTTCTCTTCCCGTGCTAGCTTTGCTCGAGTGATTAGAGAATTGCACACCACATCTGGATTTATTTGGTCAACTTAGTATTCAGTCGTATCAAAATTATTATTGCGTTGAATTATTACAGATATGTGTCCATGATGAAGAATATTTACTACCCTTTGGGATGTACATGTAGGTGATATCAACAATGGTTTGGCATTATCATGGAGACGAAATCAAGACCAGATGAGAAAATTATCTGTTGACCAATCATAATGGGTAAATAGATGCAGTTTACGGCCATAGTGCATCTATTTTAATCCTTACCGACATCAGTTCTACCACCAGTAAAGACGTGGTGCATGTGCAGCTGGTGATCAGCGTAAACCCAGAAGGACCTTTCGGTCAAATGAACTCGTCGTGCAACAGTTACTATGGGCACGATGAACTAAGAGCATATGCATTCGGAACTTTAAACATTGCTGATTACCCTTATTCACCACATTGTGCGTGGTTGTCAGTCGAACGTCATATAGGATGCTCGTCACCTACCGCACATGAAGGTATATTTACAATATATTGCACACGCCAAAACAAAAATGACCCGACGAGAGTTGTCGTTGGTTCTCTTAAAACAGTGAGACACACAATTCAGCGACTGGCGAGCAAAATATATTCATTTTTATTGATGCAATTAACGGCATTAACGTAACAGAGATGGCACGAAGATATCATATAACAGCATCAATTTAATAAGTGGGAAAAGGGTGTAAAACCACGAGTAAAATATGCTTGGCCTTGCAAACCGCGCTCTCGGCGGTCAACCCGGATCCATTCAATACCGACGGTCACGGATACGTAAAGGGGAACAACTTTGCTGATATACCGGTAGAGGGCGGAGTGCAGAGGGGGTCAGATTTATCCTGCAGCCACACGATAGCTTGCGACGCTACGAATATATACATTTTGATACATTTGTATTATGACGTTCTCTTGTGACGTTTGTTATTTGGACCGCCAACAATGGTATCGCGAGTGGCGTCATCACAATATGGATTGTTGCAACGTCATAGCGAATGATCGACGTCACAGAAGAACATACCAGATTCTTCAATTCATTTGGACTAGAAATATATATCTTACATCATACAACAAGAGCGCCTCGTGTGTCTGTCAATATGTTAGGATAGTCACTCTGCAGTACATCTGTTTTAATTTCATTTTGACCGCCCATTTATCGAACTGGAAACCGTTTTGCGTCAATTTCCTTTGATCCACCATGTTAACAATCTTCGATCTGACCCCCAAGCAGTCACGGCCTCTGCCGTGACGTTGGTAAAGTTGCTTCCCTTTGTACATCCGTGACCGTCGGTATTACACTGGAGTCACGTGATCTGCTGTGAATGGACTTCTCGCCGGGGCCGTTTGTCCATCTTATCGTACAAGGTCTTTTTCAACGAAATTGATTAAACGACATTGTAACTACCAGATATGTAATTGTGTCTGTATATTTGACCCCAAGACGACGGTGCTGAACTGACCCGTGAGACCTGAGAAAAGGCCATATATACATTTGGTTACTATAGTCTCACGCGATGATGTCCAAACCGAGGTTGGAAATAACATATCCAAATAACAATCGCTAGAACTATTTCCCTGATATCTTTATTTCTACCATGCAGTATGTTATTTTCATACATCCATAAAATGGAATTCAGCAATATCAGATATGGCATTGGGCAACCGACTGTTGTAACGAAATTCTCCAAAAAACTATATCCCTGTCTCATTGTCGGCAGAATCTATAAATTATAGTTCTTTTTCTGCAGAGACCTTGAGCTGACTCCAACTTCTGGCTCATTTTCGCGAATACAGAGCAGAAAACCTCAACAACATGTATTTTGGTCATGCTGTATCACACTCATTTCCAAAGGTCAATCAACGATAATTTTTCCCCAATTTTTTCAGACATACAAACTGATAAATTTAGCTGAACAGAACTGTTTTATTGTAATATAATAATTGTATGTCCGCCAAAAAATGAACAAATCTGGAAGCAAAAGGAAAACTGAAAGCTAAAGACCGACAACATATCAGTCATTTATGACAGTAAATAATAGTACAATAGTATCAGATTTTGGCTATTCTGCTAAGCCTGTTTTTTAACCTTCTACTTGAATAATTATGGATAAATTCAAAGTGATGGTCGTCTGAAATGTTCGTAGTACCGGGGTATTTAGGTATATTTATCAAAAACCAATCCGTTGAATGTTTTTGATGACGTCACGGTGACATCATTATGATGGTCAGTGTCATATAAGTTACATTATTTAATACAGCTTTACCCAATTACAGGTTGTTTCAAATTTTCAGGAACCACAGCGTCGTCTCCGCAGAAAAAAAAATCTGTTTTGCAGATTCTGCCGAAAAGGGGTAGGCATAGCTTTTTGGTCAATTTCACCACAACCATCGGGTGCTCATGATCATATCTGATATTGCTGAAAGCCCATTGACTAAACAGTTTGAAGGATGCATGAACATATTGGTGGAGATGAAGATTTCAGCGGGATCATTCTAGCGATTTGCTCAATTTTATACTCCTGATGCAAGGACCAAAATATAGAGAACCGATGACTGTCAATCTCATGGACGATCAAAAGAAGATCCTTAACGCACCTGAGCAGTACGTTGTGGAGTGGTCGAAACGAGAAAAAGTATAGCATACAGTACTCGCTGACTGGGTAGTTGATAGTATCCCCCACATCGACAGAAGTACCATTCCACAAGCAAGACAAATATTCAGAGACCCCATGGTGCAATATTTCTCCATTACTTTGGAGGATATATTCAACAGATACAAGCAGATTCTCAAGGAAAGATGTATTTGCATTCCTACCACTCATACCGATATAGCAAAATTGTACTGAACTCCCAAAACACCATCATATACAAAGCTAGATTTATAGCTGCTTCCAGCAGTTGTACAAATAAACTTCTGTCCACTTTGTTAAAAAGAGCACTACCAGCAGTTAGATGATTTTTATGGAATTATTGTGCTGCCATTTCAAGAAATTCATATGTCGTGTGTATGAGGATATTTAAAAATTAAAAATGTCTCCCTGACGAACTAGCTAAAAACACACACCGTATGTATCTATTGGTATTTCTCGAATCTCTATACTACTATTCCTCATCAGAACCCCATTGAACACCTTAGTTCAGAAATAATAAATGTGTTCAATAAAACTGCTGACCGGTATGTTAATGTCAGAAGGCATAAGACTTTCTTCACTTCTACTGCATTTGAAGGATATCATTGTTGGGAAGTTTCTTTGTGAAAAGAAATTCTTGAATTTCTCATAAACAATATCTGTGTGAAATTCGGCAATACAATATGTGTATACGTGTCGCAATGAGTACAAATTGTGCACCATCTGTTCTCGTATGAATATCCCTATATGCAGAAGCAGTCAAAAGATAACCATTCCAAAGCCCGGTCCTTCTCATTCATAAAACGCTGCATAGACGATCACCTAGCACTGAATACTTCCAATATTAGCAACGCTGTGAAGGATATTTACTCACCTTCATGGATTTGAAGAAACCACTGATTACAATACATATAAGGGAAGTGGGAA
>JAVTVY010026406.1:0-11472 GCA_036873755.1 Hanleya hanleyi | reverse complement strand
TATTTCAACCCACACCCAGTCCATTAGATGCCCCTTCATGAATGCTTCAATTTGATACCTCACTCGACCTCATTGGTCCACTAGGGGCTCTCCTAGCTCCAAAAAGGCTATTTTCATACCCTTTGGCTGCCGCGCATGCGCAGAATCACCCTAATTCAACCCCACACCCAGCCCATCAAATGCCCCTTCACCTAACCTTCACTTTGATACCTTACTCGACCCCATTGGACCATTAGGGCCTCTCCTAGCTCCAAAAAGGCTATTTTCACACCCTTCGGCCGCCGCGCATGCGCAGAAGGCCGATAGTTCAACCCCACACCCAGCCCATTAGATGCTCCTTCACCTAACCTTCAATTTGATACCTCACTCGATCCAATCGGTCCACTAGCGGTCCCTACAGATTGCCGAACACTTTCACGAAAACCCACGGTTTTGGGACTACTTTCGGTCCGCGGAGGCAGACCGCATTCCCGCCAGACCGCATCACCGCGGAGAAATACATGCCCCCAAGGTCACGCCCCATTCACCCAGACCGGAAGTGACGTCATACCTGCGCACAACACTCCTGCGCACACCACCCCAATACCGCCACATTTTTTTTTCTGCGCATGCGCAGTGAGGCGCTATCCTATCTACTTGCGTGCTACATACTACTCGCCTACAAGAACTGTGCTCACTCTATATCATCTATAAATAAACTAAACAGGATTGGTGACAAAACTTTCCCCTGCCTCAAACCCCTTTCACATTCAAAATATTCTGTAATGAGCCACAGTGGAAGCTACATGATTTAACAACGTTATACACTCATTGGAAAACTCCTACCCCTAACGTCTTTTATACACTGTCGAACGCTTGCTTAAAATTACACGTACATTATAATTTCTTTCCTTCACTCAGGCGAGTTGTTTTTGTACTATTCAATGCAAATATAGCGTCTGTTGTTCTACATCATTTCTTAAAACCAAATTGAGCGTCCGAATTTTCATCATTTTCTGATGCCCATACCTACTATTTAAGATTCTCGTGAATAATTTAGATAGTGAGCTCAGCAAAGTGATTCCTCGGTAGCTACATGGATCTGAACAGTCTCCTATTTTTATTATTGTTAGAGTAATCTCTTCGCACTATGATGAGAAGGTAGTACCGATACGAGTTATTTGTTTGAGCTGATCTGTCATATCACAGCTCCCGAGCTAGCGTATCTAATTCCCCTTAAGCCGGTGCTAGAAGCCATGTGGATACGTCATACACTGTAAATCGTAGTGTTTTAAAACAAGACACTTTATAAACACATTTTTGTCCCCACTTGTAATAAAACACATAAAGTGTTTTTATATTAAACACTAGTGTTTTACAACAAGACACTGTTTGAGATATAAGATAAAACACTTAAAGTGTTTAAACACTAGTGTTTTACAACAAGACACTTTTTGAGATACAAGATAAAACACTTAAAGTGTTTTTAATTTTAAAACACTTTAAGTGTTTCGTCTTAAAACACTTTGAGTGTTTTAAAAGTGTTTTAAAATAAAACACTTTTAGTGTTTATTGGCTTGTCCCCACTTTAAAAACACTTTCAGTGTTTATAAAGTGTCTACAATCGAATAAGTGTTTATAATCGAAACACTTTTTGAAAAGTGTTTAATCAAAGCACTTCTGAATACTGGAGACTGCTGAAACAAAGAGAAAAGAAAACAGTTTTCAATTGTTAAAATTTATTATAAAACTTTCTCAGCAAAGGAACAATATCACTACAATTAAACATGCTTACAGTGGGCATGCATATGCTTAAACATATTTCACATATAAAATCATCAGGCCCTCCAATCTATGTGAAAAGAAATGCAGCAAATTACATACAAAACCAGGCTTGAGTGACTGTCTGTTTAAATGGGGTAAGAATACAGGTTAAACCGGATTATGTGCATTACGATGAGATACTCTTGTGACTGGTATCAGATATGATAACATGTGGGGTAAACATGAATGTTCTTGCTGGCAATTGTACCGCCAATCCCACAAAGTAGGCCTTCTGGAAATCCCAGATGAGAAATGCATGGTAAATGGTAGACATGGCACTTTATCAGGATTTGTTTCACCCCAATAATGAGTTCATGCGCTGTCATATAAATAACCCTTTCAAGCAGAAGGTGTACTTTTCAGCATGGACATTCAGGTTTTCCAATACCAGTCATATTTTTATCTCATTTTAATGCCCATAATCCAATTTAGCCTGCAATCTTATCCCATTCAAACTGACTAAGTCACATAAAGCCTGATTCAACATCCGACTTGCTGCATTACTTTCACATAGATGTAGCCACCAACTGTTAAAACAACTGAAAATTTTTAATATGGACTAGTTTAACTGCAGTATATAGTCTCCTATAAAACGTGTCATCATAAAATACATTTGAATCAAGAAATACCAATAAAATTATGCTGAAAAATCTAAGCACTAATAGTTCAATCACATTATAATTACGTCGTTGGTTATTATGTAAGTGTGGGGGCTATACATAAAGGATCTTACACGAGTGGCTATTTTCAGTATGAAAGTTATGACACAAATTAAGTTTGATATGTTGTGGGTTTTAGCAGCAACATGTGAAACTTACTCAACGAGTGTCATAACTTTCACTTAATTAAATTGCCACGAGTGTAAAATTCTATTCATCACATAACTATTTTTAGGTAAATAATGAACACAATAATTCAAAAGATTTCATTATCAAATCTATCTCAAAATTTCTATTCTTTGTTTCATTCTCGTAAAAAAAAGGGCTGGCTCAGGTGAATCACAGCCTTAAAAGCTGTATATGTTAACCTGATATAGTTCCAAAAACGCAACAGAGCTTGAGCACCTCCTTAATCTGTTCAGTTTCCACAGTATTTCAAAATATCGTAGATCATTTCACAACATGAATGTAATAAGTGTAACTAATTTGTTAATTGGCTGTTCTTCAAACATTATTTAATTTGGACCGTCACGCTACGAATTGCAATTATGTTTGCTGCACGTCATCATGCGCGTGACATGTTGGGGAGTTCTCAGCGAGGTGATGACAGGCTAGGCTTCATAGCATTCTCAATCGGTACGGATATCACAGAATTTGTCTGCCAATAGCATCCAGTGTCCTCACAGATTGCTGGTAACGCCTGTATCTCGGCTTCTGCGATGGCGCAGCTTCCACTTGCTGCTCAAGGCAATGCAGATCTGCAGTCTACTCCTGCTTTGTTGCATGTATTTTCAGGCACGGTCAACTTTTCCTTTCTTGGATTGCTGCATGCTGTTTGCGTAATCCTGCTTCCTCTAAAGCATATTCAGCTTTAGCATGGGTTGTCTCTGCTTTGGCTCTTTCATTGCCAAAACTGATGAGGAGACCGGGTGTTCCAAGGTGTGAGCTCCACTCGACTTCTTAAGACTTTATGGATTGCTGGGCAACTGAACCCGGAGCCAGAATTGAACAGTTGGGTTCCTCTTGAACCATGTCACAGTTCTCAACGACTCGTTTTGATCGAATCCAAATATGACATCTTCGTATTTCATCGCTGAAGTTCCTAGATGGGGACGATACAGCTGTCAATCAGTGTTTTTACTATACTGACATTCTTCAGTTTCTATGCTGCATCGAAGAGTTAACAATAGAGATAACCCAAGACTACTAGCAGGTATAGGACACAACGCCGGAACGTAATGGTAATACTGCTTTAATCTCGGCACTCTTTCCGATGAAATGGGTAAAAAGCTACAAAATACAAAATGAAATACACCTCAGTTACGAAACAGAAATTATTCCACTATTTCAGAAAGTTATTATGACAGAGTAGCTGAATTTAAGAAGCCCACATTTCATGTAAGTTTCAAACATCTCAAAGTTTTAAGAAAAACAGAAAACATGCAAAAATACATGTAAACTTAGCTCTACTGATGCTTGTCAACATTAAACGTAAAACTCTACAAATTTTAGAATGAATCAATCAACCCTGCCATAAAAGGCCGGACTTCTTTCGGTTCTGGATGGCCAAGCCACACTTTTAGCACGCAAACACAACGATATTCCTACGCTATGCATATGACCAACAGCAACGGGCAGGGATGAAGGAAGCCTGCTGCAAGAAAGCTAAAAATAGCACAGATGCAAGATCTTTCAACTTTACGAAAATTACATATGAAGGCTTCAGAACTATAAGAAATATAACTATACATATACACTACTATACATCTCGTAATGTCAATAATCAGATTTAGAGTCAATACTCATCATACGAACAAACTTTCGAATAAATTAGAAACGATCACGCGTTAGCCCACGGTGCATGTTGTTCACATGTCATACACATGAATTTACAGTCTCTCCACACACAGATACAGTTTCGCGACTGCATGAATATTAAACGGAATCATAACGATTGAATGTACTCACACTGTGGATGGTTTCAGGTACTCAAGGAAATATGTAGTCGTGTGAAATAAAGATAACTGCCACTGCATCAATCAACCGTCTGTAACGCAATTTGGCGGGCTGCTGTTCGTTCGAATGACCAAAAACTATCTCCGAACACAGAAGAGTTCCAGCGCGGGCCGGCCTGAATGATGAACATAGTCGCATGTGCATCGTTACGCGGTATTAGTACATTGGACAACATATGAATAATCAAATTTTAACAGTAGAGATCAGTATAATCACTTTATAAAAGTCATGTTACCGTACGCAAAAGTGCTGTAAGGGTGGAAAATGTATGGCCAATACACACAATGTTCTAGACCATACACGTCAACACATTCCCTTTTTCCAAAAAAAAATTCAGCAAAGTTATACCCCTTTCCCCTTTTCTCAAAACACTTATGGTCTATTAAAACACTAGTGTTTTACAGCGAAACACTTAAGATTCATGTGTTTATGAAGTGTTTGCGATTAAAACACTTTTGAGAAAAAGTGTTTTTGTATTTGTGATAAACACTTTCTCCGTGCCACTAAAACACTAGTGTTTTGATTTTAAACACTAGTGTTTAATTTTGAGACACTAGTGTTTTATTTTGAGACACATCAAGTGTTTATAAAGTGTTTAGCCTATTTACAGTGTAGTCTACACACGAACTTCTGCAATAAAAGCGCGATTGAGATACCAAGGCTACGTCCGAGAATCCACTGTATTGTCGGATCTCCGTGTGATGTGTTGAGAGAAGCTTCCCTGTAGAGTGATATGCTTGCTTTTTAGCCGCCAGACGTCGTCAATTTACCCCACCTCTGGCATATCGCTACAACTCAGTATGACACTAAATAATTTGAACAAAATTGGTGCTAAGTTCCCTTTTCCGGTTTGTAAATACTCGATAAGAGGCCACTGTTTCCTGGTGATATATTACATTTAAGATAATTGATAGCCACCAATATCTCATCAACACTAACTTCCTCATGTAACCCTTCATAAATTACTTCCCTTCATTGATGACCTCTCATTCATTGTCAGTTACCTCACCTTCTCCATAACAGTTTTACTGAACTTCGGAGCTCCCGATATAGTTATCTATGTGAGCAGAGTTCTTTGTATGAAGAGTTTTAAAATTGCCGAGGAATTCATTAGCTATAATTGCAGAACTTACTGGGAGTGTTTTCTCTCGAATAAGCTTTCAAAAAGCTTTGAGATTTTTCTTTCTCAGAGAACTTAATTCACTAGATATTCTTTTCTTTCTGATTTTTGATTTTTGTTTTAACACATGCTTTATACTTCTTTTTCTTTTCATACATAACCGAGAGAGAGCGAGAATTAAAGGTTTAAAGTGTAACCGTGGGACTTGTGTAAGTTTTTGTCATATTGCAGATAACGATGTGAATGACAAAACGTAGTGAAGTTTCCCCCAACATTTTACTCGTATTCTATCTCGGAAGATTAAAAGGCAGATTTCTACAGTGAGAGAGAAATTTGCGCTGCCTCTTTTGACGTCAGAGATGACCTTAACGACGTCATACGTCGAGTATCATATTTCGAGCGTCTTGCTTGTGGCGCTGTGCACTATAATAACATTAATAACACTGAAATTGTTAAAAATTACAGTCGTAAAACAAGAAAACAGGTATAAATTCTATAATTTGGAAGATTATCTAGGATATGACGTAAACTTGCAAAAGTACCATAGTTACACTTTAAGTTAACGCCGCGTTCAGCAATATTCAAAGATCGTGATCGTCTATTCGAAACTTTCACTTATGTTTAAAATGCAGATACCGCAGTAGTAGTAAAAGTGCAAATTGGGTCTCTTTTATGCAAATTTGTGGGGCAAGTGTGGGGCTCTCGTCCAATCAGAAGCGAGTATTTCAAATCTGTCACAGAGCTCTCGTCCAATCAGAAGCGAGTATTTCAAATTGACCAAAAAGCTACCTCCAGCACAGGAGATTTCCAATTTTTCCAGGTCAAAAATAGTTCCATGTATATTCCTCCGCGGTGATGTTTTGGTGGTGATGCGGTCGCGGGGAAAAAGCTTCCGCGGAGAAAAAGTAGTCCCTAGATAAAATGGTCCGATGGAGTCGAGTGAGGTATCAAAGTGAAGCTTAGGTGAAGGGGCATCTAATGGGTTGGGTGTGGGGTTGAAATATCGGCCTTCTGCGCATGCGCGGTGGCCGAAGGGTATGAAAATAGCCTTTTGGAGCTAGGGGAGCCCCTAGTGGACCGATGGGGTCGAGTGAGGTATCAATGTGAAGCATTCATGAAGGGGCATCTAATGGACTGGGTGTGGGGTTGAAATAGCGGCCTTCTGCGCATGCGCGGTGGCCGAAGGGTATGAAAATAACCTTTTTGGAGCTAGGGGAGCCCCTAGTGGACCGATGGGGTCGACTGAGGTATCAATGTGAAGCATTCATGAAGGGGCATCTAATGGACTGGGTGTGGGGTTGAAATAGCGGCCTTCTGCGCATGCGCGGTGGCCGAAGGGTATGAAAATAGCCTTTTTGGAGCTAGGGCAGCCCCTAATGGTCCAATGGGGTCGAGTGAGGTATCAATGTGAAGCATTCATGAAGAGGCATCTAATGGACTGGGTGTGGGGTTGAAATAGCGGCATTGTGCGCATGCGCGGTGGCCCAGAGGGTATGGAAATAGCCGTGTTGGAGCTAGGGGAGCCCCTAATGGTCGAATGGGGTCGAATGAGGTATCAATGTGAAGCCTAGGTGAAGAGGCATTCAGGCAATGGGGTGGGTGCATGTAAAATTTTTCCTGAAAAAAAAACAAACGGAAAACGGACTTTATCGAAAAACCTGGGAAAATGCCTATATGGGGTATGGGTGGTATATAGATCGCCGGGCTTAACGGGGCTCGCCTGTCAATAGAGTTATCTCCCCCTAGTTCCAGGGTGGGTGTATGTAAAAATTTTCCTGAAAAAATACGGAACACGGACTTTATTCTAAATTACGCGAAAATGCCTATATGGGGTATGGGAGGTATAGGACCATCCTGGGAAACCTACTTCTCGACATTTGCGGTAGGGTTGTGGGGTCTCGTTTTACTCGTCTCATCATTTAGAACATGATAGGGAGTGTCCCCGTGCGAATCGGTGAAATTTTTGAAAAAAGTCACCGAACCCCATATAGTCCCATACTGAGGGTATAGGATCAATGTTTGTCCCCCTGGGAAACGTACTTCTATACATTTGCGGTAGGGTTGTGGGGTATCGTTTTACTCATATCGTCATTTAGAACATGATAGGAAGTGTCCCCGTGCGAATCGGTGAAATTGTTGAAAAAAGTCACCGAGGCCTGGTTAGGCCCATAGGCCTATACTGCATGGCTATGGGTGTATAGGTCCATACGGGGTGGACATGTTGGAGTCTAGGTGAGTCCCTAATGGGCCAATGGGGTCGAGTGAGGTCTTATTTTGAAGCTCTCGTGGAGGAGCACTTGACTACACTAATGGTTCGTCTGTGTTCAATAGTCTGCGCATGCGCAGTCTGGGCGTAGTATAGAAAACAGGCATTTTGGGTGCTATGTAGGGGTGTGTTTGGGATAGAGATGGGCTATTCACGGTTCGAATGGGTCGTGTGAGGTGTCAAAGTGAAGCTTGTGTGGGGTAGAGTCAGAATGGTATGTTTTTGAATGCAAGTCGCGTTAATCTGCGCATGCGCAGTTGGTTGTAGTAAGTAAAGTGCCCATTTTGGGGCAGTGAAGGAAGGTATTTGGGGTCGAGATGGGCTATTCACGGTTCGAATGCGTCCTGGAAGGTGTCATCTTGTAGTTCTCGGGGTGTACATACCGATTTGAGGGATGTTCCCGTCATCAGTGACGTCATCGGTACGAGTAGTAGCGAAAGTGGCCATTTTCGGGCAGTACATGAAGGTATTTGGGGTCGAGATGGGCTATTCACGGTTCGAATGCGTCGTGTGAGATGTCATCTTGTAGCAACGTCCGCCAACGCCAAGCTCAACGCTTCAACGCCCTGGTGAATTAGCCCAAAAGCTCTGATTTTCATGGAATTGTCATTAATTCATTGGAAATGCAGTGACACCCGTCAACGCTCATAGTTACGCCTTAACGCTCTAGCATAACACCATGATATAGACCGGAGAGAGAACAACAACAACAACAAGGATGACACATGAGAGAACAACAAAAACAACAAAAACAACAATTTTTTTTTTTCATATAGTTTATTTTCCCCTCCATCATAACATACCCACGCTGGGGGAGCCGCGTTGGGTATGTTTACAATTCAAGAAAGACTCTTGTCCAATCAGAGACCACCATTTGCATGTCATGTCCGTTCTTGCCCGTTAGATGTATTCTTGTCCAATCAAAAGCCGCCATTTCAGAGAGTTCCGCCTTCGGCCATGTTCGCTCTGAACCGTTTGTTCTAATCATCGTCAGGCAGGCCTGGATATTCATCGGGCAGCATGTCCTGAAACAGTTGTTTGCGCATTCTAATCGCATTTTCCAGGGCCTCGGTGGGTGGTAAGCCCATATCCTCTTCCAAGTGACGCTTGGTCTTCATGATGGACCTGTGCGTGGGGTCCCCTTTCATTTCAAGCGGTAGTAAGGTATACTGTTCATAGATCGCCATGGCTGTTTTCCTGATGCGGGGCGCATTTGGGTGTACGTCTGTTGTAAATTATCCTCTCCGGCGTCCTCGATCGCTTCAGCGTGAGTATTGATAGCTGCTGTCACAATACGATCCCAGAAGGTAGGTTCTGCCTCACTTTCCTGGGATGAAGGCTGATTCTCTGAGATCAAGCTCTCCATATCAGTAGATAGACTGTCAGCCATCTTGGATTCGGTATCAGTCGATGCACTCTCATCAATCTCTGTATCAGTATCTGCCTCAACGCGCTCCTCGGCGTCTTCAGTCCCATGTATATTTTTCTGGTGTCGCATCATATCGTAATGTCTGGTGAACGTGCGTTCACACTCAGAACAAGTATACGCCATGTTGACGGTTGAACGTCGACTGTGCGTGTTTTGGGAATACGCTCGCTTTTATAGACAGTAACGCCCATCAACGCTTAGCTCAACGCTTCAACGCCCTGGTGAATTAGCCCAGAAGCTCTGATATCATGGAATTGACACCAATTCATCGAAATGCAGTGACGCTCGTCAACGCCCGTCGTTGCGCCTTAACGCTCGTCTCAACGCTTTAACACACTTTCTTAATGCTTTAACGTTGTTTAATGATGCGTTCGAACAAATGTTTCTTTTGTGCTATTGCTCTGACATACGCCGCTTTCCAGTTCACGCCCGAGGTTTTCAACATCGACGCTGTTCTTTCAGTTTCCATATGGACTGGGTCCTTATCCAACAATTTCATATGGGTCAGTAAGTCGACATACTGCTGACGTAAAGCCCGTCGTAGTCTGGGTGCCAATCTGTTATGGGCTAAAATTGCAGCTTCCTCTTTCGAATACCCTTTGCATTGAAACTTGTTTCCTGTGGCCTCCAAAATCTCGCCCATCTCGGCGTCCATACTTTCTTTGAACAAATCCTTCCATAGCCTCGAGTTCACGTTATGTTCTTCAACCTCGTGTTGGGCCTTCACGGTTGGGTGATATTCCGGGACTGATGGTATGAAGCGGACCCGCGTATGGGGGTGGGCTGCTGCTGCTGCTCTGCCACGAGTGGACTCGGCGCATGGTGTAGGGGTATATGCCGTTGTGGTGATTCCTCGCCGGGTAACAGGTGGGTCGTCAGCCGACGATCTTCGGGGGTATGGGCTTTTAAATCTACGAACAGGTAGCCGTACGGACGAATTGTGGCTTCTTGAAACGCCCGCATAAAATGGGCAATGTTCTGAGGATAAATTCGACTACCAAACACACGGATTTGTGCTCTGTCAATGGGATTGGAGAACAACACAAAGTATTGGCAGTTCAAGGCAATATCTCTGGACGCCTTCCCTTGAGGAAAGAGATTCTGAGTCAAATAGATGACGGACAGATTGCGATGATGGGACCCTTTGGTGAATAGGTCGGCGATTTTCGAATTGTCCTTGGCCGCACTCATCAGATCATCGAGAACTACCACGTTGGTCTGCTCGGAATCGAAGTAATAGGGTTCGTCTATGTCGTGAGAAATTCCTGGGACAAAGCTCACATTCTGTAACCTTGTAGTTTCGTAGGCGGGCTGCCATTGGCTATAACACCAAACAACACGTGTCGGAGCTGGGGTTGCCACACATCCCTCTAAGAACTTCATCACCCAGGATGTCTTTCCACACCCTGTAGGGCCGCTCACCGTCATCGTATAGGGATGCTCTACTGCTCTTGTTGGACCTATAGCGGGACTCGGCTGTGTCTCTTGGTTGTGTTTGCGTTGAATGTGCCTGAGGATACTATCGCGACGAGAGAATGCTCTCTCACAGAACGTACACGTACACGACATGTTCATCAGTCGACCAATACATATGGACTGATGATGGACACATGTTCATTCCTACATTTAAAGACTCTACCACCACCACACATACCACCACCGACTCCACCAACACCACCACCGCACACCACCAACACCACCACCAACGCCACCAACGCCACCATCAACGCCACCAACGCCACCACCAACGCCATCAACGCCCGGTGGTGGTGGTGGTGGCCGGAACTGACCTTTGACCCCGGCGCGCAAAGGTTTCCACCGCACGGTGGAAACCTTTACACCGCGCGCGCCGGGGTCAAAGATCAGTTCCGGCCACCACCACCACCACCACCGGGCGTTGACGCTGGTGGCGTTGGTGGTGGCGTTGGTGGTGGCGTTGGTGGCGTTGATGGTGGCGTTGGTGGCGTTGGTGGTGGTGTTGGTGGTGTGCGGTGGTGGTGTTGGTGGAGTCGGTGGTGGTGTGTGTGGTGGTGATAGAGTCTTTAAATGTAGGAATGAACATGTGTCCATCATCAGTCCATATGTATTGGTCGACTGATGAACATGTCGTGTACGTGTACGTTGTGTGAGAGAGCATTCTCTCGTCGCGATAGTATGCTCAGGCACATTCAACGCAAAC
>JAVTVY010026405.1:0-10865 GCA_036873755.1 Hanleya hanleyi | reverse complement strand
CATATATGGACTCATAATGAGAGTTTTGGGGAGACATGCTTGGGTCGGGAGCAACAAGGCTGGGAAACTCGCAAGAGCGAAAAAGTTCCATGGTAGTACAGATACCCTCACCCAAAAGGACACTCTTCATAAATTCACTGCGAACAAGTCGGTGAAAATAGCAATAGCAACTGTCGCTTTTGGCATGGGCATTGACGCTGGAGATGTTGACTATGTCATTCACTGGGGACCATCGCGTACAGTACTCGGCTACTGGCAGGAAGTGGGTAGATGTGCGCGAGATGGGAGGCCTGGGAAGGTCATCGACATGTATTTGCCCCCAAGATCTCTGCATCCAAAAGAGATCTCAAAAGATATGATGGAGTCCATTCAAGGCATGGAGAGCCAAAAAATGTGCATTAGAAAGGCTGTGCTGGAGAAGCTCTTTGTCGATGGAATTTCGGCAGATGACCTTGAAAAGTGTTCAGAAAACAACCCCAACTGCTGTAGCCATTGTGCACAGTAACAGTAACATTGTAATCATTGTAAACATCTTATACTATATTTATTATATGGAGATTAATTTTTGTGATGAACCTTTTTTTCCTTATTTTTTGGAGTGCTCTCCCTATGTAGACATAGGAAATACAAGCGCATCTAACTCTGCATTTTTTGCCCCAAACCACATTGTGAGAAATCAGATTGACACAAATTGATGGTTGTAAAAAAGTATGTGCTCGGAAGATAGTCGACCAGACCGCAACATCACAGGCACGATTGTTGCCACATTGTCCAGGCAGATTTGGTGCAATTTAAATTATCCAAAATTGAATGCATGCTATCTAGTTTGTCCAATAGAATTTGTGTAGACGACCACGAAAGTGTTCAATACCAGTAGTTGGTCAGTTGGATACTGACGGTGATGGACACAATGATCTTTGGAGGCAAATAATACAGAGCTAGGTGCGTTAGTATATCCTAGGTCCACAAAAAGTTAGTTGTTCTGCATGTGCTTATACATGCAAGTGATCATTCTCTCAGTACATCGCCTCACGAATCATTGTCATTTTCCAAGTCAGAGCGGCCCCGCGAATTAGTCATGCATCTCCGAATTGTATGAAAGGTATTATGATAAATTAGAGATATGGTACTCCACCACGGTCCGTGTAACACTTGACAATTCATCTTTTCATCTTGTCAAATTGAAAGTAGAAAGATGGAAGGTATTCCTGCTTTCCAGTAAGGCAACTTAAACGATAAGATGTTAAGCTCATCATCTCTTCCTTATTTTGCGTTTCCAAATATATAGAAATACTATGTTAGAGCGAGACAGGCACGTCTCAATTAAATTAATCATGTTGTTGTACAGACCCAACAATAAAACGCAAAATAAAACCACATGAGGTAAAATCTAAATGCCGATATTGAGAGAGAAGGGACAAATTTGCGCAAAATCTGCCCCCAGGATTTCTATATTTCATAAATTGATTTTGGAAAGCTGGAATACGGGAGATACTTATAGCTTTCCGTTTTTCTACTTTCAATTTTGGGAGATGGAAGGTTCAAATACGGAGTCCTGTAGAGTTTGTCACCTTCTACTTTCAATTTTGCAAGATGGAAAATTGAATTAAGTGTTACACGGAACCGTTATGCTCGTACTGCTTCTTCTTCCCATCCCAATTCAACATGCCTATTCTTCATTACGGTGGGAAAAGGGCATCCCTGGCCCGTGTTAAATTACATTTAAAGCCTATGTTTTAATAATGGTGATTCAGTGAACTGATACCTTAAGATTGCACCATTTGTTCTTATTGTGTCTGTTGGATGTCTTCAACGATCAATGTAGATTTCGGGTGTAACATTACAAATCATCTGTCCAATACGAACGTCACGAGAGGGTAATGCGTTCCCACTCTCTAGTCTAGTGGCACTCTCCGCTTCCACTCTCTATTCCTTTCCAGACGAGAGGTTTGAGAATAGCCATAATTTAACGTCATGATTTTCTAGCATTCATACAGAAATAAGATGGAACATACGGCATCGTTGATATGTCGAGGAAGATGGTATAAAATTTAACCGGAGTTTTAACTATTGTTCTTGGGTGATACTTGTCATATTGTAGTCCCTCATGCTTTATGCTCTCTGACTGGAAAATATTCGACCAAAGCATCATTCTGAAAATCTCTCAAGAATGTTTCGAGATCATCTGCGAACCAACATGGTCTGGAGTGTTGGCTGTGAGTTTCGTGGTTGCCTAGGCCGGCTTCTGTGAACATATGGTCCAGTTTTCGGCCAAATGCCCCATTCATCTGAGCGACCCGCTGGATCTGTCTGTCGGTGTATCTGCCATGGCAGTGTTTAAGCATGTCTGTCAGTGAATCAAATATACATATGTCAATTGATTGTTTTAGGTTGTACTCTACTAAGGCATTGAGAGATGAGCCAATACAAGTTTGGACACAAGCAGATTTCAATTTGGAGTATTAATGTGACTGAATTATGTACAGATTGTTTTAATTTCAGGACAACATGAATGTCATATTGCTTAATATGGCATATACCTATATTCGTGAATATAATATGGAGCTATACCTTTGAAATCGTTGTTCATGAATTCATTCACGAGATCAAGTCCAATGTTCCTGTGGGAGTGCCCTTCAGGTTTGCCAACCTATTTCATATAAGGTCATTTTGAAGTCTCTCGCCTAGAAATCCAGAAGTACCTAATGTAGAATATAATTGTCAATGACTCATTAGAAATATTGATTTGTCATAGTTTCAGTAATGCACAGAATATAGGTAAATTCACAGTGGTCTGTTTTCTTTGCAGTAGCATATACATCGCATTCCAAGAATACCAAATATTTTCCAATGTTATAAATCAACAAGAACAAATTACAATTAATATGGATATAAGCGAATATTGAGTGGTCCTTCCGGCGAGCTCCAGCAAGCATACTAACCAGCCAGAAGATGACAAGCCGAAATGAAATATTTGTAGTGTCCCCTCAGCCAGAACTGTAATAGGTCAAGTTTCCAATGTGATACTATTTCTGGACCATCACCCTCTCTGACAGCATCTCGGCGAATTAGGAGGTTGAGGCCCTCCCATATCAGCGATTTTGAGTAGTTAAGGACGCAGTCATCCTCCTCAGCGTCGAAAGCACATTCTTCAGAACAATGCCATGTGTATGTCAGAAGAATATTTTTAATCCTAGACAAGATTCATCAAACACTAAAAGGATTGATGTACGTAACTTAAAAAATCAGAGCTAATATTTATCCTTAATATGTATCCTTTTAACTATAAATTGCATGTAAGGATAATTATTATGTTCATAAAGATTATATATCTTGCTAATCAGTACAGGTAAACTAGAATAAGAAAAGGACACTGGCGCTGCTCTTTTTCATGGTCTGTTAATATTCGATATCTTATTTACACTTTTGTTGAAAGGAGAGTGTATATATATACCCGGCAGATCTTCCGCCTTCTTCCCAATACAGGAAAGGTGGTACCATTCATACCATGACGTTGTTGACAGTCTTCTTCCGCCGGCACAGGCAGTAGATATATCCACTGCTGAGGAAACACTGATCATTGCAGCACCAGTCCAGATCTTCATGGGGCCTGGGTCTATCTGCAGCAAGCAATGTGAAACCACTGCTGCTCACAATTGGAGTTGCAACAAAGAACCATTTATTCACCTGTGTCTGTTGAAGATATGTATGAGGCATGATTATATGACATATGCTATATGTTCAACACCACAAACCTCTACACGACAAATAGGGTTAATGTAAAAGTTTGCGATGTGACATGCTTGACTAACGAAGACGGGGTTTTAAGGGGTTATATTGCTACAACCATCTCATTACTTCGATAGAGTCAAATTGTCCTGGCTGTAAGTGACAGGTGGCAAGCAATACTAATAGGCCTATTATAATTTTTGGCATTATTAATTATTGCTTTGACAAGGTGTTGATATTGGGCTGTAATGGCAATTCATCACCTCACATTGTTACCACCGTAACCACATACAGTTGATATATCAAGCCTACTTAACCCACATTTGCGGAAAGGGAAGATGTCACCTTCCTTGCTATCCTTCGCAGTCTCTTTATTCTTAAAAGCATCTGCTGCTTGACGGATGTCTTTGGATGAAATTGGGCTCCAACAGAACTGCACAATCTCCATGGCCAACTGCCTCACCCATGCCTGCTTTTGCGAGTTCGACCAGCGGAATGGATAGCCAGCAGCTTGGTCATTCAGAGAGGTCATGCCACGTAGTCGTAATGCCAGTAAGAGAATGTACCCTTCTGTACAAACCTGAATACAATTAAAGGAATGATTTGTATAATTACAGTTACAGTAGCATGTCGTCGGTGTAACAAACTGATTTGTGTTCATTTGGAAGTCGCGTATTTCAATTAAGAAATCGGGGAATGTCTAAGGATGTTTACTGAATGTTGGACCTGCCGCTAACTATACTCCCGTTATGTAATTCAATTTTCAAATACATCCTTCACGAGCAAACAGAAACTGTTAATCACCTGGAGTAATAGTGCTTCCTTGTGGAATTCCTGTGAGCATTCCTCCAATCCTTCTAGACCTCCCTGCGGTGTGGTGGCATCATAGTTAGCTCGCCTGGACATCCTGATCATCCTCTCAACGCTGAGATTGTCCCCATGTGATAAAATAGGAATATACTTCCCATCCACACAGGGAACAAAGTTTTGTAAATGACGCATGATGATAATCCTTCTGTTGAGGATGGATTGGCACTGATCACCCCAAGATTCACCTGTTAAATGCATATACATCCACGGCATAGAATGGCATAAAATATGCAATAAAAATCCTCAACAAAACATACCATGATAAATTATTATTTTAGAATTCCGACTGTGACATTGCACATTGAACCGAAAGTATTAAATGATTTTTAGTGATTGATATTCTGAGGGTACTTTCGCGGCATAAAGCCGCGATGTTTGACTGAGGTGAAGATGAACAGCAAAAAATGGAAAAGAGCGTGACGTGAGGTTTTTTCATAATACAGTGCAATTTGAATCTTTAGAATTAAGATTAATAGTTAACTTACTACACTGCTCGGCTGTCTCATCTCCCGAGAGAAAGCATGTGGAATATGCTGGCTGCTGTTATCAGAATCTTTTAATATCGTGAGATTCTGGTCGAGAATTCGGCTGACGAGAAGCACCATCCTCTCCTTCAGATTAGCGTAATCTTCTGGGCCGGGCAGAAAGCTATATGGCGATAACTCCAGGGCCTTCACTGCAGGCTCTTGGTCCGGGTAGTGAAGTGTTGTAACCCTGTTTTTACCCCAAAACACATTCCCCACATCAGAAATTGGTTGCCGGGGTGTTGACTCTGGTGATTGGCATGGACATTTATCTGGACATTTTCCCAGCCCACATTGAATCCAGTGTTGTCCTGCTCAGATGATGGTGGATGTGGACCCTGGATGTCATACGTATCCTGATGATGTTCTTAGAAATGCAATGATAAAATTGTACAGGGAGTCGATGTGAATGTATATGGGTGCAGTTAAAGCAGGTTTTTCATGCGTAAAATATATTCCAACCAGATTAAACTTCGATTTTATGTTTAGTACCCAGGGTAAAGTTTATGATAAATTGTTCTGACAGACATGTAGTATACCTCAACTTGAGAATTCCACTGGGTTATATCATCTGTGTGGTGCCTTCCAAGTAGGTCCACATGGGAGCGAGCTGCATCAACACCCTGGCTTATCCCAAGACGGTTGAGAGTCCGGAACATTTTTTCCAAGCACTGTTGACGCCACATCTCCACATCAATACATGACTGAAAGAATAAATAGATCATTTACATCCATCCTTAGTTCAAGCAGTTTATGAATACCATCAATCAGTAGTAGAAAGTGCATGTGACAAAAGAAAATAGTATGTGATTTTACTACTTCAATTATATTGTCGCAATCGATTTTTTTTAAATATTTCGTTATACTTCACCTGCACAAATTTATTCTTCTTAGGTGATCCAGTGAACAGTGCCATCGCAATCATTAATCCTAGTCGAGAATTTATGATTTCTTGGGACTCTTCCACCGTCATACGCCTGAAAATTTCAAAAATGCCAATCCAGATTTAAATAGGTATAAGCAGGCATGGGTAAAGCGTCAACTAATCAGTAATGATATATATGTTTCTGTTTCTATCATGCGGGCATGCACATCTTATTATCATTTTGATCAGGTAGTACAATCATCGGCGAATAAAAAATGATACTCCACCATTCTTTTCGATCAACTAAAAGGAGAGATGACGTCGGTAGACAAGTTCATGGCGGGCATTTGACTATTGTTTGAATTGTTCGTTTGTCAAATATAATCCCCTTGGTGTATAAGAGATGCCGAACGAATAGTAAAGTTAAAAAATAACGATATAACTCGTCATGCACTGGTCTAGTATGAAAGGAACGTTTTTGAAGAAAACTTCTTTTTCTTGCTTCCTTTGAGGAAATTTCTATCGAACCGCTCTGCATTTGGTAATAGACATCTGAGGAGTGTGAGAGCCACAGGGAGTTTTACTTTGGCTTCATCGAGAAGGTTCTCCCAAGAGAACTCCGCCAGCGATTCTGAGGTGAGGGCCTCAGAGAAAATACTCCCCTTCTCCTGTTTGGTGAAGTTGCTGATCTTTAAAAATAAGAAAGACAGAACAACAAGTGTAGAAAGGAAAACTATAAAATTTTGCATTTACCGTCTTCCATAAAAGTCGAATTATGTTGAAAACTATGCGCATGATCACGGTCATGCGCATAGTCACGACGGCTGAATTATGGATGACGGACTAGACGCTTGTAATTAGACGTCATAAATCACACTTCTTAACATATTCTCGTTTTCATCTTGTCTTCCTTTTTACAAACCGAACAAGAGACACGTTTGCTTGGATTTGCGCCACTTATACCGGTAAACAAATTGAGCATTATCTGACATTTCAAAGGGATGCATTGCGTTATTCAAAACAGTATTCGAACTTTACTTGTGTAAGTGTATTTACATTTACATAATTAAGTGAGCTCTCAGTTTTCTGATTTGAGCACAGAGAAATATTTACATGTCTTTCTGCACTGCATGATGATGTGCATATGTATGGCTTTTCACACGCGGTACATTCGTCTCGTGTTCTCCGATACTGGATTTATGATATGAACCGCAAGCGGTACATTTGTGAGGTTTTCCCGACTTGTCTCACTTTTAGATTATATGCATTGACGAAAATACGGTTTCAACATTGAATGGTGTTTTAATGTACGAAGGTTTTGGTCTCTATGCATGCTCACAAAAGTTTTGCATGCCTCGGAACCTTTTCGACCGATGCCAAGACAATCGTACACCGTTTTCTTAATTCGGTGAAATACAAAGAAAGACACGATCAGAAACACTTTCCAGCAGAGCTAGAAAAAAATGTGATGGCACATCACCCTTTAATGGCGATCAGAGGAGAAAACGGAACAGGTGCGAGAGAAAAGACGCCAGAAAGGAGTACCTTGAGATGATCGTGGGTGTAAGCATAACGTACTCCTTCATAAGTATTTACGGTATGTCTGACGACATTAGGTTGGTCGATTCGTCTGCCGTGCTGTATTGTGCGCTACATTTTCTGGTCAAACGTGTCCTCCTAAATGATATAACGCTAGGGCTCTCCTCTTTTAGCGGGGAGAACCCTACCTAGCTTTCGCTGTGTGAAGTACTGTTTAATTCTGTCTATGGTAGTACCATATAGTGTCCAGTGTTCGTCTTTTTTTGCTTCATTTGTTTTGTCTAATTGTGGGGATTTCTTTTTTCGTGTTTTAATCAGAACGTTGTTATTCTCTATAACGTAATCATAGTTTACCGAGAGCACATTCTCTCACATAAAAGTTTGGTTATTGTTAGATTACAAGCGTCTAGTCCGTCATTCATAATCCAGCCGTCGTCCATTAGAGAATATCCGCGTCCATAATCCAAAGATCTATTCTATTTTCCACATAACAGTATTAGCACCAAATTCAAAAAGACAATCATAGTATACATAAACATAGGCTTGTTTCCTGCAAGAGAGAAGCGGTCAACAGTTTTCAATGATGCCGGCAAGACATCATGATGTTCCAAAAATATCAAATCCGTATCGCTGATCAGTATTCTTAATCCATAATATTCGTTATAGAGTCGTCATCTAAAAAGATGTATCTCAGTCACGCTTTGATTGTGACTGTTCATATGAGTACCATGAGGATCTTGAAGTACATGGGTTCATACGGCCCCTAGCCCCGGGTTAAGCGGAATTAGACACAAGTTACGAAACGTAGCGCCATAGATCTTGCACGCTACGTTCGTATTTTTTTTATCAGCATGCGATATGTATCGCCAAATTTGAGAAACTTTGAGTGGAGGCGTTTGGTGGAATAGCCCCGTTTTATAAGTTTCTGTAACAATGTTTTGTGACGTTGATTAAAATCGTCACATTTAACACAGGATCTAGCAAATGCTACTAAGCGAGATATGTATACGCCATATGCAGGTCCCACTGGAATATTACTGTCCAGAAAGGGATAGTTTACGATGTCGAAATTGTAATCATCTCTTTTTGTCATAAAGTCGACGAGAGAGAATGCCCGCTTCATTTTTATAGAGATATAGATCTAAATATGATGTGCCTGTAGGGCTATCTGTAGTTTCCTTCAAATCCAGTGAAGGTGGATATCCTTCACTGCGTCATTTATATAGCGATTATCCACAGCGAGAAGATCGTCTATATAGCGTTTGGTGAATGAGAAGGAACGGGCTTTGAATGGATCGGTTTTTGAAAGCGCCTGCATATAGTCATATTCATAAGAGAACAGATACAGGTCAGCCAACAGGGGTGCACAATTAGTACCCATTGGAATACCTATATATGCTGCTGATATATTGTGTTGCCAAATTTCACATAGATATTTTTAATGAGAAATTCAAGCAACTCTATAAACAAAGAAACATCCCATGAATGATATCTCTTGTATGTAGTCGAGCTAAAGAATGCTTTATGGCTTCCGACATTAATATATCTACGATCAGTTTTCTTGAACACAGATACTATTATGAACTTAGACGGTCAATAAGGTCCTGATGAGGGATTGTAGTATAGAGAGTCGAGAAATCCCATGTGGATACATGTCTGTACGGTAGGTGACCTTTAGCATCAAGTTCTTCCGTAAGACATTTTGAGTTTTTCAATATCCACATACATTCAACGCCAGAGTTCTTAGAAATAGTGGCGCAATACCTTTCCCAAAATGCTTTTACCTCCTGAAGGGCCTCGTCAATAGGGTTGAAAGAAGCTTGGTGGTGCAGCTTCTAGAACCAGCTATGAATCTAGCTTTGTATGGTGATTTATGCATTTTGGGAGTCCAGTATATTTTTGGTATGTCGTTATGATTGGTTGGAAGACAAATACCTCTTTCCCTGAGAAACTTTTTGTGATTGTTAAATAAATCTTCCAGAGTAAATGCAGTTTGGGAGTAAGTAGACGTATTTGATGAAGATATGTCTACACTCAATTCTTTAACCAGCACCTGATAATAGTAATATTTACATATGAATATTATATTATTTGGAGCTTTGTCTGCTGTGACTATGACGAATTTACTCTGGAAATTTGTTAGAACTTCTTGCGAATTGAGGTTTCTCAGAACTTGTTTTGCTTGGGGAAGAGTACTTCTGTCAATATGGCGGATTGTTTCAACGACCTTGCTCTTGGTGAGGTCCAGGCAATCAGCGAGTACTGTATGTTCAACTTTTTCTCGCTTAGACCAATCAATAACGTACTGTTCCAATGCAGACAGGACTATCTCCTGGTCGGCCTTCAGATTTATTCTTCTTGGCTCTCTATATTTAGGTCCCTTCATCAGGAGTAATTTCAGATCCTTATCACTCACCACATCAAGGTCACCAGTCACAATATGTTTGCATGGTGAAAAGATAAAGTTCGACGATTCACAATCACAACTATAGCCTCCTGACGTGTATAAGTTCCAGTCAAACTCCTGGACAGCATTGGAGTAATTGAATATTTTGGTGGCTATAGATTTAATGTACTTATATGAAATGCAAGGAGGTTCTGTGAACTTAAAATAGTTTGGTACAGTGTTGCGTACCTCTGGATCATTCAGGAAACAATGCTATTCTATGGATAACTTCTTTATTGCTGTGGAGCTGACGTATCGTTGAAGATACTTCCAACTTTTACAAAGCTCATTAGCTTTGTAAAAGTTGGAAGTATCTCCAACGAAACATCAGCTCGACAGCAATAAAGAAGTTGTTATCCATAGAATAGCATTGTGTTATATACGCCGACTTCTAAATGCCTATCAAAGAAATTATTGTTATATAATCGTTCTGTATATATTTATGAACGTCAAAAGCAACAAAATGGGTAATTCTCTCATAACCTTAGCTAAATACTGTCTTTTGAAGTAGGGCTATATTTTAAATGCTGGTAAGACTACTCTTCGTAGCTATATAAGCTGGTCGGCTGAAGAGAGGAGCGGACAGTTAGTGATTGCTTTCGCTGTGTGAATCGTTACTCTGATCTGTGTTAGTGTTATAGTGTGTCGAGTTTTTGTATTGTCCGGACAGGTCGATTAATCTAGGACCTTCCTCAGCCAAGCGTATGAGACACTTGGCTGAAGATACGATTAATTACTGTATAATATGTATGACAAAAGATTCCTCAGTAAACCTAGTCAATCCACAGGAACAAGGTGTTTCGACACTTTATAAATGTTTGACACACACAAAGGATGAGGTTTACAAAAACGCAGAGAAAAGTTAATTTTTAGATGAAACTGGTTCATCAAA
>JAVTVY010026404.1:0-108955 GCA_036873755.1 Hanleya hanleyi | reverse complement strand
TGCTACATAAATGTATTCCAGTCATGTCGTATGGTTTATATCCATGTTAAATTAATTTACATTGAACCAAAGATATTGATAAGAGTTTGTACTTTTCACAATGTTTATATATTGTCATGTATATGTAAAATAGAGAATAATAATTTATTGACTTTACTATTCTGGACTTCTGTTGTTTTACCCTACTGTCTGCTCAGTAATTGTTATTAGGCCCTGAGCATTATTTTGCCTGAAAATGATTCATGTCAGAGAGCATTACAATTCACCATCAGCCTAGTCCATTGTTATGGTGGATATAGGTCAAGCGAATAATGTAAAACAATTGATAATCATATAGAGGATTGTGATCTGAACAATGTGCGATGATAGCAGCCCTGACTTGGGAATGAACATAGATGATGAACATTCTGAATTCCCCTGTACATGTATAAGACAGTGCATGTACTGATATGATCAAAAAAATTTAGTTATTCGAACAGTTTCCAGGATTTCCAAAATAGAGCCACCAATGAAATTGACACCGGTTTGGTCCTAGGTCAGACAAATGAAATGGAGAACACTGCTAAAGATGGTTGATGGTTTACAATGCTTGCCGGACTCCAGGCAGCCCACAGTACGGCTTGCCTGAATGTGAAGACTAAAAGACCAGTTTATCGGTCATGTAAGACGAAGTGATGTGAATTTATGGGATTTCCAATAGTGGGCAAGTGGTCGACCATTATTGTTCCAGTGTTTGCCGATATGTCACATCTCGCTTTGCATGAACTAGATCTTGTAAAACCCATCTTCGTCCACCAAGCCAATTTATACGTTCACGCTCTCAACTTGTCAATGTCACATGGGCTGCCATTATTGTTCAAACGCAGCCTGTAGTGTACAGCCTTGTGAATATGCACTGCGCATTATCTTCCCGAAACGTGCTCTGAGATGGCGTCCGCGATTGGCTGGCATTGTGTCAGCCTATAGAGGAGGCGTGTGCTGTGTTTGATTGGTTCGCAAGTTGAAATTGACATTTCTGATTTTAGACAATAATGGCAGCCCGTCCAACTAAGGCAAGTTTGAAGTGGGAACATAGAAATTAGTCTGGTGTAACGAAGATGATAAAACCTCACTAATGCGCTTTGTGTTATCAAAACGGAAGCACCATTATCTGCAAATCGTCATGAAATGCGTGCATATCTGAAACACTGATCTGGTCTCCCATTCCATTCAAATACTTGTGACACTGTATGGATTCAGGCATAGTCGGATGTACGAGGCAAACATACTGGTCAGTCATTGGGTCAGAATGAAATCAGCTGCCTATTGCGTGTACATGTAGAATGCAGTGGTTATGAAATGACATTTATCGTAGTCTAGACTAATATCTTTTCGTCACTTTACACGAGATAAAGTAATCTGACAGGGCAGGAATAGAAACATCCAGGATTAATAAACCATACAGGTTCATACTTCATGTAAGCACAATTCATAAAATAGTCCAGTCTGGGGACAGCAATGTGTATACGTAGCCCTTTCTGGAAAGTGTCTGATTTCCCTTGAATAACTGCAGCTCTTTAAGTTTAGAGGTATGGAAAACTACCTCCGATAAGTAGTCGTCTCGGTTTCACTTTTACCATAGGCACACACAATTATTTTGAATATATTGATGAAATATTTCAGAATATTTGTTTGAGGGACTATTCTGTTTATATTTTCTATATGGGTCGATATATCATGTGTGCATGTACATTAGAAAGATAATTTTCTAGAAAAATAGAATATTTAATTTTCGAAATTACCTGTGAGGGCTTTTGGTACTTACTGGAAGTTCTCTGCACTAACACGTCCCTAGTGGAGCAAGGCAGATAAAGTGTTTCCGAACTGGGCTATAGATCAGGGCCAAGTTCCAGTGGCACAAAGACCTAGAGAATAATTCCTTACAAGTAGTATCTACCTCAATACATACATGTACACAAACACCCGAGCTGAATTTTTGGCCAAGATTATCGCCATTTGCACAAGTCTAAAAAATTTGAAGCCGATTCAGTTTGAGATTGAGCCACAGATACATTTATTGGCATGAATCATGTATATACAATACTTGTACTGACTATGGCTTATCTATTTATACAAGACTATAGTAGATATACATATATATTAGGTATGTATACAGCTACAGGGGAAGGACACGTGCAAATCTGCATTGTAGCTTGGAGTGAATACAGGTGTTGAAACAATGATTTCTGTAGGCCCGCACACAGAATCACAAAGGCAATATTGCATCCACATGTTCAGCACATGACCTGCAAGATGACGGGGAATGAACACAGAATGCGTGGCGCAGGGAACTATTTTTTTGGTTATCTAGGGTCCATAGCTCTGTCCCGATACAATTGGTACAATAATCCGCTGTACAAATCTGTGACAAACTTTTCAACAATAGAATATTCCGAGTTAGCTATAGTCCAGTTGTTAAAATTCATCCTATATGATAAGTTTATATATAATATATTTATATATGTATATATTTGGTTGTGTGTGTCATAAAGAGTTAGTCTGAATAAAATGAATTCTTCCAGTGAATACACAGGAACTCCCTTTCCGCCCACCCTGTGTTTGTTCTACACACAGGAAACATTTCATCATTCTTCAATTTACAAAATTGTTTCTTTCACAACTTGTCCTTGAAAAATAAAAAATTTGACAACAAAGTCAAGTATTAATACATCATCTGCCAGAGCAAGATCCACACAGCCAATTCCTCTTAAAAACTTGTCACCATGATGTGTACTTCATAAAACTGCACAGACGAACACTGCATTGAGAAGTTTTAAACACCAATTTGCCCCTGTTGGAAGTACATGTACTGTAAAGATTACATGAACACATCCCTGTCCAAGCAAAAGCAGCCAATCAGATGAGCTGATTTCCTCATTGCCCTGGTGACCGTATCCATGGTAATGGGCACATGTTGTTACAGTGATCTCACTCCCCCACTCCTGGGCTGACTTCAGTTCAGTACACAAGGTGACAAGACAGATCTCGTAGATACATAACAATTTGATCAACAGGATTAAAATAAGCTCTTTAGTTACAGCGTCCTCTCTCATAGGAAAGGGTTATAGCCGGATTGTGGTTGCATAGGCGGAGAGGTGTTGTTGACAGGGATGAGAGGGGTGGGAAGCAGAGTGGCGCCCCCTGGCTGAGCGAATCCACTGCTAGGGGAAGCACTGGTCGTGTTCTGTAGCTGATTGAGAGGGACTCGTGGGTTGGACTGCTCAAAGGGATTGTTGCCTGCGGCGGTGAAGGGATTAGTTCCTGCAACAAAATCAAAATATGGTTTATCATCCCAGATTATTTACAATTCATAGGGCATTTATTTCTTCGAGACTACCATTGAATGCTGTACTGAAGGATGACCTGGACATGAGCCTAGAAATGAAGAGCATGAGGCATGAGAATTTCCACCTGAAAACTATCGCACCTGGAAATACATATACATTATCTATCTGACATCATTCAGTATGCAAACAACCCTCTGAAACAAGCAGTCAGCCAAAGCGAAGACTGGATTGCTCGGTGATGCCCCCTCCACCAATCACTCTCCTTGTTGGAAGCAATTCCAGGGACATTCTACAGGATCAAATTGATATTCTAATTTGCCATTTGCCACTAAAATGTCATCCCACAGAAGCCATCACTGACCATTATGATCTCCAGGGTTCCCTCCCTTGATCAGCAGTGAGGAAGGCCTTCCCTTTTCTCTTGCCCACTGAAGTCAAATGCATACATACTTTGGCTGAATATACAGGAAGGGGGCAAATTTAAAAATATTATCGAAAAGCTAATATTTTTCGATAATATTTTCAGAGACCCCTCCTCCTGTATTGTGCCAAGTTAATCAGTGGATCGCAACATTTTTGGTTGACTCGCTTTGTCATTATTACAGTACCCCGTTTGGAACCTCGGCATATAAAAGAGTTGGAGAAACCAGGTGGCCACATCCCATTGGGCTTAGAACAGAATAATGGGAAACACAACATTATTTATGCTACAACTTCACCCAATGATGCGACAATATTTCTTTCAGAAAGATGACAAATCTCTCAAAAGTGAAAGATTAGGATGGAGAAACCAGGCTGCCTCAACCCATTGGGCTTAGAACAGAATAATTGGAAGCAACACTACTTATGCCATATCTTCATCCATTGATGTGACAATATTTCCTTCAGAAAGACGACAAATCTCTCAAAGGTGAAAGATTAGGATGAAATGCAAGGAGTAGAGAGGTGAAAAAGCAGGATAAGCTCAATAGGCAGAGGATATATCTCGTGAGCTGGTCAGTTATTGAGTGAGTGAATATGATTTAACGTCACTTTCAACTATATTTCAGTCATATAATGACGTTTGGTCCGATTCCTTTTCACAACAAGCTCTCTGAGGAGCTGATGGTCAGTTATTGAGGAGACAAGGTCATAATATTGCAATAAGTGAGTCGATGTCACTGGTTATCTTGTCTGTGCAAATTTGACCTAGATTCGATCAAAAGGGGCATTCAAGTATTATATATGCAATAAACATTCTGAAATTTTGCGAAATCTTGAGGCGAGGTACCCTGGTAATGTTAAAATACGCAGGTTGCATTCAAAGTTGATCTGTCAGATTGTAAAAAACCTAGGCCCTAATGTTTTATTAATAATTTTTAAAGTTTATGCTTAACGTAAGTCCTGTGCATTGATCAAGAAAGAGAGTTTATATTACTAATTTAAACTCCTGTAGACTAATTTCCCTAATCACAGCGGCATTGGAATCAATACATAATCTACGATAATATACTGAATTTGATGAGTCCACTTATAGGAATAAAAATTTACTATAAACTGATATATAATATAAGTTATAGAACAGTTGTATAAGGATTTACATTAAATATTTTAAATAAGCAAATAGGCATAAACCATTCATCAAGTGATTACTGTACACGACTGTCTTTCTTTTGTTCAGTTCTGTTTTAGGTCCGTTCGATATTCACTAATTCGTCTGGTTTCTCGATAAATCCTTTGTCAGAAAGCCTTGGTGTGACATTATCACAGAAAAACAGACCCGTTCTCTCAGTCAGACCAGTGAAACATGCAACATCCAGAACCGAGTGAACAACAACCATTCTCACTTAGAACAGAATGGCTTTATGTTGTGAAGCACATCACATATACATCAACATGGCTGCTACTAAGGTTTGCTTGCTTTTCGCTGTGTTCGTGCTGGATGCAAAGGCAGAAGTGAGATGATGTGATCTATATCTACAGACACTGTTTGCGACTATATTGTACATATATCTTCACTCACAAGAACTGGCTAGATATCCAGATGTAGCTACATGTTTATACTAAGACTTTTAGCTTACATCGATACAAACACCAAAAATAAAAGAAAGCAGAAGACAGTATAATGAGATCAACTATTTCTGGATCAGATGGTCGGTAATATTGTTGAGGGTTGATTATATGATCATGTGCATAAAATAACAAATTTGTTGGAAACAAATGCATCCAAAATACAATCATATTTCACACCGGGTTCAAGATAGAACTGTCACATCAAAGCCATTGAAATAGGTTTCAAATATAACCAGTTCAGAATTATAATGGATAGTTGCAGATTGTACTAGTTTCAAATAGTAGTAGACTAGTGTCAGTCTGATCACAGACTCGGGGGGGGAATACAGAACAAATTGACAGGACCACTGTATTACCATAACAGACGACGACCAAGGAATGGAGCCTGGCACACCATTAACCCTCAGTCATACACACCTTTCTGTGGGGTTCTTGAAACAAGATCATCAAGATTTACTAAACTGGCGTTGGCTCCTAAAAATTCTTGTGGCGACTTCTTCCTGGCTCCGAGGGACTGATCTACACTGCTCATATTCCAGGGGTCGACACCATTGTTTGTCGGATTGCCTGCACAAAACCACATAAGACATTGGTTATGACACAACCCTGGATACTACAGCGGGAGTTGATTGGAGAAATGAGAATGCTTAAACAGGAGAAGACTTACATGTGTACCATGTGTAAATTATACAGTTGGCATGAGACTTCCATGCTTGATGATTGTTGTTCCTAAAGGTAGAATAGTATTTGGATGGAGGACAGAATGTGATGACACTGATATTTGTCATCCCTGTTAGCATGACTGAGCCAATTCCAATAAGGCCCTCCTACCATTTCGGTAGATGGCCTTAAAGTGATGGTAAACCCTCGTATAGTTTCCATCAAATGAAAGACCATTGCGAACTGTGTCGGAAAATATTTATTGTATTTTTTTACGACTTTATTACACAGAGTAAACTGCAAATAAAGCATGGTATTCTATGGTGGTCTGTTGCCATCATATTTAGGTCCAGTGACATCACACTGCCTTAATACATATATTTCAAACTGTGTATGCAATTTCCAATGCTTGATTCAAGCTTACGGTGTGTATACTTTGAGTTTCAACACAGACTCACTGTTGCAATGTGCATGTTTCACCAAAATCTGGGAAATTAAATGCAAGATTCAAATTGACTTGACAATTACGAGTTACCATCTCCCCGATTTTGGTGAAACATGCACATTGGAACAGTGAGTCTGTGTTGAAATTCAAAGTGTACACACCTTAAGCTTGAATCAAGCATTGGAAAGTGCATACACAGTATGAAATATATGTATTAAGGCAGTGTGACGTCACTGGACCTAAATATGATTGCTACAGACCACCATAGAATACCATGCTTTATTTGCAGTTTACTCTGTGTAATAAAATCGTAAAAAATCACAATAAATATTTTCCGACACAGTTCTTTCATTTGATGGAAACTTTACTTGAGGGTTTACGATCACTTTAATAATCGATGAATAACTTTGATAAACCAGGTAGGACAGATCATAAAGGATTTACTTGACAGAAACAGATCTCTTCACAAGCAGTGTGCGGGTGGAAGGAATCGTCTGGAAATTCAACAGAACTTACCACCAAGAGGATCAAAACTATCCAGTGACGCATTCGATGTTTTTGACACCGAGGCGGAAGTTGTATCTGTGCGTGAGCTTAACAGGTCAAAAGCCTCATCAATCCCTCATGTCCCATTGGTTGTGGTCTTCGTTGCCGTGGTTGTTGTACCAGTATTGAAGGAGTCAAACCCACCTGCCGCTGCGTAAGTTGGGGGAGGGTCATTGTTGACAGCCGGGGACCCCCAAGGTGAGGCTTGTGAACTGGGTGCCATCCAAGGGTCTGACTGGGACCCTGTAATCACAGTATCAGATTGATACAATGCACAATTGATTATATTTATAACATGCAAGCTTTCTCAACAATCTGACAAGGAGACTCATCTCCGGTAGTAGTGCCTGCATTATAAAAGATGGAGGCTGATGCTTCACTAAGCTGGGGCATACAGTACATGTACTAAGGAGAAATAAGAATCACTGCTCAATAATTTTCTTTACCCAGGTGTGTGAGTGGACTATATATATCCAGAGGTAATTTCTGCATCATATGGGAAGAGGGGTCCCTGATGCCGTATCAGACATGAACATCCCTAATTTAGGTAAACCAAGATTGTAAATCAGGGGAATACCATCTGGACGTAACGCTATGAAAACTTCGTGCGAACTGTTCGCCGATATTCTACGATATCCCATAATAAACCAATCGCGACACTTTCTACCTTTTCTCTCTGACAATGATTTACGTTTAGTTCTCGGAGATTAACATCTTCGCATGGCACAATCTTTTGATATACTACACCCTAACAAAGCCAGACTTTTCGGTGGGAGTAAACTCTCTGATCTTTACGGTTTTCCACGCACACTGTATGGAAACGATGCCATATTTGGATACTGTTTCCCAATAATGTTTACTATATTGGTCCACGTGCTACTATGTGTAATTACTGTGGGCGTGATTTAGAAATTGTTTAACCAAGCTAGCCACCTGATTGGCTAACAAATGTAGTTTCAAATTCGCATGAGATTTATATAGGGCTGAAATCAGATATAATGTTCCGTGATATTATATCTGAGTTTACTAAGATTGGAACGTCCCCTGTCCCAACCACACCTCAACCATTTTCTGTCATCACAGCTAAACAATATTCATTAACCAGTGTAAGACCAGAGTGAAGGAACTGACCAAGCTATAAATAGTTGTTGCAATGTATGATGATGAACCCTGGTTACAGCAGGTTCTCTGATCCTGGTGAAGCAGATCACAGCTCTACATGTTACTGGTTTTTAAATCATCTGCTCCGTATGATCTACCATTCCAGTCCTAGCCTTCTTGTTGATTAACCGGTGACATACATGTACATGTATAATATTACATGATATTCATATACATGGTAACAAAGAATATCTGCCTTTTATGGTTTGCCAAAGGGACTGGTCCAATTTGTATCTCGCAAAATGCCAAGGTCATCACGTGGATGAAGGCTGATGGGGTTGAGGACGTTAAAAACGCTGTCTGTTCTGTGTTGCATATTTGGTGGACTCCATTGTCATGGACTTTATATTAAGAGTTCAGAATGGATACATTTTCACTATGACACTGGTGTTGCACCAGTTTATCCACTGTTGAAGTTATAAGATACCATCATCGTCAGATATAGTTGTGTCCTGGCAACTGCTTACTTGATGAACAATTTTAAATAATCAACTATTACGATATGAAGTCTCTGCACCTTTGACCAGTCTATACAGCAGATATTTTTGATATAGTGAAATTTGGATAAAATAAAATGCCATCAAAATATTTTCAAGTTCTCATCACAGGTTACAGTTGTGTATTTCTGGTGTTCATTGTCACACAGTATTCTATAAGCATGTTGGGGAGCTGGTCTAGATTGACCAAGTACTAACCAGGTGTTGAGCCAGACTGGGGTGTTGAATGTGCCGGACTCCCCACTGGAGCCCTCCAAGGGTCTGTGGCTGGTGTCTGTTGTTGAGGGACTGTCCTACTGGATGCAGCTGGGGAGCTCCAGGGATCAGGGGCTACAGGGGTAGGTCTTGCTGCTGGGGCTCCCCAGGGGTCAGCAGGCTGTGCTGTGGGAGGGGCCCTCTGTAACGGGGCTCCCCATGGATCTGTGGCCTGAGGCTGGCTCCTGGGATTTGGGTGGAACACATCCACTAGGGAGGAGTCATTACTCGCATTCTGAAACATTCAAAGTATCTCTTGCTTTAGTGACATATTTATGAAACATTCAAAGTATCTCCTGCTTTAGTGACATATTTATGAAACATTCAAAGTATCTCCTGCTTTAGTGACATATTTATGAAACATTCAAAGTAATAGTGACATATTTATGAAACATTCAAAGTATCTCCTGTTTCAGTGACATATTTTTAAGAATAGCAAGGATATGAACAGGGGCAGGAGGAGGTCTGATCAGCCAAATGAATATGGTTGAATCAGAATCACTCAAGACTTCATGTTGCAAGAAATGCGATGTCATCTCAGGCACTGGGGCCCAGTGCAGGTGTTGTTTCATTTTTAAAATTGTAATTTCATTGTGCACGATATTAAAGTTAGAACCTAATTAGACCCTTTACTATAATAGTTAACGGTCAACCCAAACGGAATTTTTTTTGGTCTAAAAATCCTTAAAAATCATAGTTCATACTTCACTTTGTATGAAAAAAATATTGAAAAAATTCTAATCTGATCAGAAACACACGTAATATGGAGCAAAGTGGGCTTTTCCACACTTTCACAGCTGGGTTGATGACGTCACGCAGGGAAGTTGCCTGAGAAAAAACAGCGGATAACATGGAAAGCGAGTGCAGTCAGAGCTCCGGTTCAGATGTCGATTCGAGCGATTATCAGCTGCTTAGATGAAAATATTTTTCGCCAAGAAGATGAAATAGACATAGAGGAGGATGATGACGGGCAAATTAACAGTTGTTTGCAGACCAACGGCGGAATTCAGCCCTATCAATTTGAGCCGTACGGCTCCGATTCTGACAGTGACAACCACTCTGACAACGTGGAACTCGACGACGACAGGATTCGGAGAGGTCGTTTGTTGAATACAGATTGGTATGCAACTTGACTGGAAACCTTATTATCGTCATCTATAAGACCAAATGTCCATATATTTCAAACTGTATTGAATGTAGAACGATTCTGTGATGTAACGAACGAGCACATCTGTGTTGTTATTGTTGTTACTGACCGAGGCAGCCTTTTCGAAGGGATAAACTCCGGGATTCGGCAGTATGGACAGTAAACTGTTGATAACTCTACTGATATACGTCCGACTTGAATTTTGTTTGTTTTCCCATAATCCCCATGAAATACCAATTTCAGAATTATATAGTTTGATAAAAAAACTTTGGACATTCACGGCGAAAAGTAAGCCGTGGTGAGTGGATCGGCATTCACATTTGCTCAATTTTCGACAAATTACCTCAATTAAATTGAAATCGAATGATATTCCCACAATCTCAAATGTCAAGGGATTATGAAAGTATAATTATCACTTCTGTATCTACAGCCATTCACTCCAATTGGTGTTTTTTATTTATTTACTTATCAAACGTATATATATTTATGAAAGATCATTTTATTATTATTATTAAATAGTATATAATTTAGATAATTTATTTGTGTGAAGTTTGTGCCAACATTTGGCTAAAAACGCATACATAGAATGAATAAAATTGAACATACAAATACAGACATTAAGACACATTGGAACAAATGGTTAAACGTGTATATATGAAATAGAGACTCATCCAGTCTAACCTGTAGGTGCTCAAGCAACAAATGCCACGCGAGAGCGAGCAGGGCAATTTCTTTGCCGTCACATTCCGATTGTTCTTACGTTTGATAGTTGGAATAGCTGTTCTCTTTAGTTTTGGTTTGTACCCGAATTCAACTGCTACGCTGTAGATGTCCTCGAATGATGTCTTTCTGTCAAAATGTGCCGAGCAAATTATACGAGTACTGGCTCGGGCCCTCTTTCCACACTCTCGTGTTGCGTACAAATTTCGTCCAATTTGCAACGATTTTCTCGTCTTTGGGCCACAAATGAATACTAACACCGTCATCTGTAGTAAAACTGCAACCTCCCACTACACAACGTCGTGGCATATTTAAAAGATAGTGCCACGGCACTGTAGCGCTCATCTGGCTATAACTGGAGAAAGTGGCTGCGAGAAATTTTTACTGAAGAACTGCAATAGATGAGTTTCTAACTTGCATTGTCTCCCCTGAACAAAATGGCAACATAGTCGATTTCACAGGAGGTCAAGCTGTAAATTCATGATTGTAATTGGAGGTTATGGAATAAAGGCAATTATACCAAAATATAATGTGTGATTGTCAGTAAGCTGTATAAGCAATAACCAGAACCAATTTTTATTATGTGATTGCAGTCGTTCGTCCGTCTGTCCACTTCGTGTCCGGACAGTACATTGGACAGTTTTTAACCTACGATTCCAATATTTTGAGGGTATATGCACCAGGGGGAGACATGTCGAGTACGAAATATGTGCGACTGGGTTGTTACGATGGCAATGAGATGTAACAGGACATTTTTCCAATGAAAGTAATCTCTGGTGAGGTATGGCCTAACCAAGACATACCCCCATCTGTCTGCGAAGATGTAAAAGATAGTGCCACGGCACTGTAGGTCATCTGTCTGTAACTGGAGAAAGTAGCTGTGAGAAATTTTTACTAAAGAACTGCAATAGATGAGTTTCTAACTTGTGTTGTCCCCCCTGAACACTATAAAATGATCCATGCAGTTATTTCCTGAGATTTTATGATAAAGTTTCATGGGAAATTCAAGATGCGGCAATATTGGATTTTCGAAATGAACCAAAAAAAGGTATCTTGCACAACTGGATCACATTTGGGGAACCTGTGTATCAACATCCATGCAGTAATATCCTAAGAATTCACGATAACAAAATTTCATGGGGAAATCCAAGATGGCCACCTGGTGGCCATATTGAATTTTTCAATCAGACCATATATGGTATCCTGCACAGCTAGACCCCAAGGGCAACCTCTGTACCAAATTTGAGAAAGATCCATGCAGTAGTTCCTGAGAAATCACGATAACAATGTTTCATCTGGAAATCCAAGATGGCCGCCTGGTGGCCATATTGGATTTTTCAATCAGACTACAAATTGTATCTTGCGCAACTAGACCCCAAGGGGAACCTCTGTACCAAATTTGAGAACGATCCATGCAGTAGTTCCTGAGAAATCGCGATAATGTTTCATCTGGAAATCCAAGATGGCCGCCTGGTGGTCATATTGGATTTTTCAATCAGACCGCAAATTGTATCTTGCGCAACTAGACCCCAAGGGGAACCTGCGTATCAAATTTGAGAAAGATCCATGCGGTTCTTCCTGATAAATCACGATAACGAAGTTTCATAGGAAAATCCAAGATGGCCGCCTGGTGGCCATTTTGGATGTTCGAATCAGAGCAGAAAAGGTATCTTGCACAACTAGATCCCCAAGAGGAACCGGTGTACCAAATTTGAGAAAGATCCATGCAGTAGTTAACGAAAAATAATGATGACAAGATTTCACTGGCAAATTCAAGATGGCCGCCTTGTGGCCATATTGGATTTTTCAATCAGACCACAAATTGTATCTTGCACAACTAGACCCCAAGGGGAACCTCTGTACCAAATTTGAGAAAGACCCATGCAGTACTTCCTGAGAAATCGAGATAACAATGTTTCATCTCGAAATCCAAGATGGCCGCCTGGTGGCCATATTGGATTTCGGAATCAGACCACAAAAGTATCTTGCACAACTAGACACTAAGGGGAACCTGTGTATCAAATTTGAGAAAGATCCATGCAGTACTTCCTCATAAATCACGATAACGAAGTTTCATAGGGAAATCCAAGATGGCTGCCTGGTGGCCATATTGGATGTTCGAATCCGAGCAGAAAAGGTATCTTGCACAACTAGACCCCAAGGGGAACCTGTGTACCAAATTTGAGGAAGATCCACAAAGTAGTTCCTGAGAAATTGCAATAACAATGTTTCATGGGGAAATCCAAGATGGCCGCCTGGTGGCCATATTGGATTTGTGAATCAGACCACAACAGGTATCTTGCACAACTAGACCCCAAGGGGAACCTGTGTACCAAATTTGAGAAAGATCTATGCAGTAGTTCCTGAGAAATCGCGATAACAATGTTTCAATGGCAAATTCAAGATGGCCGCCATGGCGGCCATATTTAAAATCGTATCGACACGGCATGAACAAATTCTGGTGTACTCATTGGGGGGAACATGCATGCCAAGTTTCAGCTTAATCGGCCAAGCGGTTTCAGAGAAGAAGATGTTTACGGACGACGCACGACGCACGACGGTCGACGCACGACGGACGACGGACAGTCAGGCCATGACATAAGCCCATCGGGCCTTCGGCCCAGATGAGCTAAAAATGATGCCCCGATACTCCGAAAATCTCCAGAAATCAGCAGCTACATACGACTGTGGTATAATACGGCTTTAACATAGAGAATACAAGACGGCTTCCCTCCGTGACGTCACAGCTGGAATTGGCAGGAGAGCGATTTTCACCTTTCAAACGGCAATATCTCGCCAACCAGACTGCACAAAATTATGAAAAAAATATCATTATTTTCAGAATCGAAAGGACTATTTTTTTATATTTTTGACCTCAGAGCGTTTGGGTTGACCTTTAATCTCATGTACTACACAATATTTTATTTGTTGAATATCTTCAAAATGACATTTCTACCTGGATATAAGGTGTCAAATGAGATAAAACAAGAAAAATTTTATTCCACAATTTCGGTTCCATGCATGATTTCACTCTGTCACTCAAAAAATATCATTATTTTCAGAATCGAAAGGACTATTTTTTTATATTTTTGACCTCAGAGCGTTTGGGTTGACCTTTAATCTCATGTACTACACAATATTTTATTTGTTGAATATCTTCAAAATGACATTTCTACCTGGATATAAGGTGTCAAATGAGATAAAACAAGAAAAATTTTATTCCACAATTTCGGTTCCATGCATGATTTCACTCTGTCACTCAAATTTAAGCACACTCTGTCACTCAAATTTAAGCACAAAATTGGATGTATTAAAAAAGTCAAAAGTTATAGATGTTTAATGAATGCTGTGACCTTGACTTCAATTGGCTTTTTCAGAATGACATGAATAAAATATTAATGACATTTTGAAAAGTTCGGTGAAAGATAAATGTAGAATATACTAGTTTGGACAAACTAGATTCAGTTTTGGGGTGTTGTGACCTTGACCGATGACCTGTTGACCTCACAATCAATAAGCTCAGGGCTGTTACCCCATTCTATCCTCAGTGAATATTTCGATTGGATGGAATGAAAAGATTTTGAAGTTAACAAGCTAACAAGAAATTTTGACACATGCACACACAGACTAGCAGCATATCTATATCCTAGTCAGGAGAATACAAAAGTTCTTTCACAGTAAAGTCTCAATTTGAAACAATGATTTACTTAAGGCATAGACTGTCGTGCCCAAAACATGGCAGACAAAATCAAAGGTGACGACTCTCCACTTGGTCACAGACGAGGTAACTTCTTCTGAAGAGTTTGCTAAAACAAGGGACAATCGTGTTTTAAAATGATGATTGCAACAGCCAGAAATATAAGACTTCATTATTTTGGTGCAAGCCCTGCCCATGACTATCTCTATAATAAATCAGTACCATAAATCAGTACCGTATATCAGGTATTGTATGAACAATCATTTCTCTAATACTCTTATCAATCTAGGTAAACCAATATGGTAAATCAGGGGAATACCATCTAGACGTAATGCTATGAAAACTTCGTGCGAAATGTTCGCCGATAGTCTGTGAAATCCCATAATAAGCCAATCATGACCATTTCTGACTTCTCTCTGACACTGATTGACATTTACTTCACGGAGATCAACATCTTCGCGAGGCACAATCTTTTGATATTTTCCACCCCCTAACAAAGATAGACTTTTCGGCGGGAGTAAACTCTTTGATCTTCACGGACACTGTCTGGAAATGTTGCCATATTTGGATACTGTTTCCAGATAATGTTTATATATTAGTCCACGTGCTACCGTGTGTAATTACTGTGGGCATGATTTCAACAAGCTAGCCACCTGATTGGCTAACAAATGTAGTTTCAGATTCGCATGGGATTTAGATAGGGCTGAATTCAGATATAATATTCTGTGATATTATATCTGAGTTTACTAACATTGATACTCTTATCAGAGTAAGTACACTATTGAGCTGATCAAATTTTATATTGACCTGGATATGGTACCAAAAATGATGTTCCTGAACATGATTCAACTGTTTGATCGTCCACAAATAGGTTATCAGGATGAGGCTATAGGTGAAAAGAATTTCATCCCATCTAGTGGTGGGGGGGGAGCCCTTGGAGGAGATGGGAGATTGACCTTTTAGGTTATGTTATATGTTATATACACACCTCATCTCTTTTCTGGCTCTCTTCAATGGCCAGCTGTAGTTTTATGTCATCACTCTTCTGTTTCTTCAGTTCCTCCTCATGTTCCTCTTTACTCATGGCCAGTGCCAGTTGGAGCTGCAACTCCTCCTCCCCCACTGATGACGGACGTGCGTGGTCGAGGTCGGTCGACTGTCGACGCCCTGTTGGCGAGGCTACAAGAACATTTAAATTGGTAAAATAATCATTCTCTTCCTCCAGCGCATGGTACCTGCGGATGGACATCTTCCTTTAGCACTGTTATAATGTGCCACCTATGTCAGAGTAATGTCTATTTCTCAGGTACACAACTACAAGTAGTTGACATGGCTATTGGTACTGAACTGATTTCAACTGAGATTAACCAGTTTCACATGAATCAGATAAACCCAGGATAATTCCAGGGGAAACACAGTCAAACCAGGATCTGATCCACCAGGTGATAATTATGGCTCTGACTAATATCATACAGGTGAACACAGCATTCCAACTGTTACCCCGTGATAGATTCCTCATTAACATATAACCGTTGTATGCACCATGTGTACGCATCAATGCAGCAACAAGGCTTGAAGCGAAAGTCGACTCAATACACGTACAACGATACAAACAGCAGCTATCTGCTGTCTGTCTCTGACATGACGGCTATTATTATACATGTAGCCGATCAATAGTATATATAGGTAACCCCACAGACTTTCCAGCAGGTTAGAACGGTTTCCTTCATTACTGCTACTGCTCATAGACCCCACAGAGCCAGGTTGTAATATCCAGGCAATTAGCACTGCACTACAGGTTAGATTAGTCCAGGGTCAGACAAGGTCCGCATCTCAAAGGTTCATCTTCGCATTCACACAGTCTAGGGTTTGGGCATCGAGACCGGGCATCAGCATTTTGGTGGCGCTTCCCAGGTCTGTACTCTATCTCAAAGTCAAAGGCTGATAATACTTCTATCCATCTCGCAATTCGATTCTTCGGCTCCTTCAAGCTGAACAGCCACTTCAGTGCCTGGTGGTCTGTTCGAATCAAGAACTTTCTCCCCAGAAGGTAGTGACGAAAATACTCTGTGAAAAATTTCACAGCCAGTAACTCATTATCTGTCACACAGTAGTTCTTCTCAGCTTTGTTCAATACACGGCTGGCATATGCGATGACACGTTCTCTTCCATCTTGGATTTGTGATAGAACTGCACCGATACTGATGTCGCATGCATCGGTATCTAAGATAAATAGGCATTCATCTCGGGGATATCCCATAATATCCGATCCAGTCAGAGCAGTCTTCAGTCCTCTAAATGACTCTTCACAGTGTGATGTCCATTGGAAGGGTGTGTCTTTCTTCGTTAACTCGGTTAGTGGATGTACCAGCTTGGAAAAATCTTTTACCCAGCGTCGGTAGTAGCTGCCTAATCCTAAGATACCTCTTACTTCGTTAACATTTCTCGGGGTGGGCCAGGCTACAACCTTCTTCACATTTTCCTCATTCGGCCGAATTCCGTCGCCAGAAATAATATGTCCAAGAAACTCGACTTCCTGCTTCATCAAATGGCATTTAATCGGCTTCAGTTTTAGCTTCGCCAGCTTGATTTTCTCCAGAACTTCTCTAAGTCTCTGTGTGTGTTGATCAAACGTATGGCCAAAAATCACCACATCATCCGAGGTACAAGAGACAGGAAACCCACTGGAGTCCAGATAAAGCAAGTTCGATGCATCGTTGGAATGTAGCAGGACTATTGCACAGCCCGAAGGGCATTTTTGTGTACTCCCAGAGGCCAAATTTTGTTACAAACGCGATTTTGGGGATGTCTTCCTTCTTAATAGGAACTTGATTGTAGGCTGAGGTAAGATCAAGGGTAGAGAACCATGTTGCACCTTCAATTGCGTCAAGGCAATCTTGAATTCTGGGCAGTGGAAAGGCATCTTTACGGGTTACCAGGTTAAGGCGGCGAAAATCTACACATGGCCTCACTGAACCACACTTCTTCCTGACCAACACGATGGGTGAAGCCCAGGGTGATGTCGAAGGTCGAATAGATCCCTGTTTCTGAAGGTTCTCTAATGCCTTCTTATCTTCTCCAGCAAATGCCATGGGTAATCGTCTCGGTGGTTGCTTGATAGGTTTTGCATCCCCTGTATCTATGGCATGTTCGACCAAATCGGTACACCCCAGGTCAAATTCGTCTTTAGAAAATACTTCTCCATAGTCTCTCAGCACATCAGCAACAACATCATGTTTGGCTGGGTCAAGTCCGTGTACCGTCTCAATATACAAATCTCTAAGGTGTGTCGGTACGTTCACTTTCTCACTACTCTTAGGTCGGGGTACATCTGAGGCTTGGCGTGTGATTTCGGGTATGGGGTTATGTACTTGAATTCTTCGGACTGCCTCAAAGTTATCTTTTTCAGAATCTTCTTCCATATCCAGGAGGATCTTGATATCAGAATCCACGGATTCTGCATATCCTACACATGTTTGATGTTTAATGACCCTGGACTCTGGGAAAGGGTTCAGTACTCTGACTCGGATATTTCTGGTACTCTCGACATCAACGAAACATGGCGCTATAACAAGTGAATGTTTCTCCGTAAACTCTGGTGAACCTTCTATTAACAGCTCTGTTGTCCCATCTTCCATATAAACCTTGTGGACTACTGCATTGATAATCACCTCACTCATCCCCGGAATATTGGTATCATCTGCCGCTAGTACCCTCCTCAGTTTTGGCATTGGAATCTGTTTAAGAGGTATCACCACATCATTTAGAATCATCTTCCCCTCACTCAAGAGTATATCAGCTGGCCCCTCGGGTCCCTTCTGTAAAATATCTGTTCCCAGTAATATGTCGTCTTCTATATCTGCGATGACCAATTCCCGCTTTAGCATCAGGGGCCCTAAGGTAAGTTCGAAATTCGCCTTTCCCATGTATTTTAGAGTTCTTCCATCCGCACAGGAGATGATGCCTTTTCCCGCCTTTCTTAACTCGGGGCGCTGGGGCTCAGGAATTCGAAAAAATATTCTATCAGAAACGATGGTCCTTGTGGCACCTGTATCCACGGTGTAGGTAACATCTACGCCATTTAAGGTTCCCTGGATGTATACACCATCATATTTTGGAATTTCTCGTCTCACTGATTCAGGAGGATTATTGGAAATATCATGGGGTGTACATGTAGTTTTTGTTTCCATAGAAATATCGCCTTGGCCATCGAGATGAGGGACCCTCCCCTGGCCTACTGAGCCGATCCCTTGTAGTTTGTCTGCTCAGTCACATTAGTGTTATCCGTCTGTGGCTCGGTAGTCCTGACAAAGCTAGAATATCCGGTCCGAGGAATGAAGTTCTGGGCCCTGGGATTCATCTGCCTTCTGGCATGTCTGGGATAAGAATTACTGGCGCAAACTCTGGCAAAATGATTTTCTGCGCCACATCGATAACAACCCGTGAATTTTGCTCTGGCTGGTTCCGAAACATTCCCATGATTCATGCTGGAATTAGTTTGTTGTGGGAAATTCCTGTGGGGAAAATGACTATGTGGCCGTTGCTCGAGTTTCTCCATCCGTTCCACCATTTTGTTGAACTCGTCCCGTAAGCCTTTAACCTGGCTGACCATTTCATCATTATTAGTGAACTTCTTATTTCCGCCTTTCTTGGCATCTGGTTTTCTGTCATTCACAGGTGAGCTTTGCTTGGCCCGTGCATCTAACTGCACACTGATATCATCTAAAATTTCCTGTCCATCAGTCCCATACTTAACAGAGCGGGTGGGTTTCTTCGAACTACTTCCACTTCTCTTCTGTGTTGCCAGGAAGTTGACGACTTCATACTCTGCCTCATCTATGTCCTTTGGCTCCTTTACATATTCCACATGAAAACATGCATTTTCATCATGAAGACCATCTAGGAATCTTCTGAGTAAATCCTCACGTCTGGTCGTGTGGTTCCTGTTAGCATAGGCCTTGTCGTATAAACGTTTCAGTTCAGCGGCATAATCTTCAACTTTCTCTCCATTCCTCTGAGCTCTGTTGCTAAAAGCAGCTCCGAATGTTTTCGGTGTTTCTATCCTTCTAAATCTGTGTCCCAATTCATCGATAAGAGATTCGTAATTACCCCGAACTGATTTGGATAGCTGGCCGTACACAAACTCTCCTGCCCTGCCTTGAAGTCTGGGTAAAAGTTCAGCCAGTTTCTCATCTTTAGACCAGCCTCTGATTTTAGCGACATCTTTAAATCGGTTATGCCACACTTCCCACTTCTCAGCCCCAGTAAATGATGGAAGCTTCGCATTTGATTGTCGGTGTACAGTCCATCTAGACCGTTCTTTACTGCTTTGTGTAGTTTGACTGTTGTCGGAATCATTATCACTACTAGAGCTGCTGCTGGTGGGAGGAGGGGTGATTTTTCTTCGGCTCGACATTCGAATAATTTTTTCTTTGCTTCCAGTACTCCGCCTGGTCTTGGATACTGGTCTGTCGTGACAAATCTGACTGCCGGACTGGTCATCCGGGCTGCAAATAGGAGGTAGATTACGGGGTAGTTCAATGCTAGAAATAGCTTCTGTTACAGCACCTTTGATAATGGAGGCTACATCCTGCATCGTTCCACGAAGTACATCTCCAATAATCTCTGACACCTCTTTCCTCAGATTGCCTCTTTGTTTATCAGCTCCAGGCATATCACCAGTCATAAGATTATCACCAGCATTTTTCTCTATTGCCCCATCTAGATTTGTCACATCACCTCGTCTGGATTCTGGGGGTTGCTGTATATGTGCACCAGCAAATTCGGCTTCACTCGCTGTATCATCTTCAGTTGATTGGGCATCAGATTTCCCCCCACGTCTACTTCGTCTCGGACCAGGTGTTTGGAATAATTCGCCAATATCCATATTCTCCGGCCTGGGTAATTTCTCCATTCAGATTATAAATCTATGGCTGGGGTAGAAATCTCAAAAATCTCTGGGCTGGATACGTATCTCTGGATTCAATGTATGTAATGAATCCCACTTCTCGGACACCAAAAATGTTACGGTCAACCGGTACTTCAGTCCCCGAAAGAAATACTCAGTTGATCGGTCAGGATGGCGATTAATTATTTGTCTATCAATCACCTTCAACCGGAACGTGCATTTCACCAAATACTCAATAAAGAATGAAGGAAAAATGCTGTTTGAATTCTCAATCAATAACAATATTTTATTTAGGTTGTTTCATCTTGTTCATAACATCAATACCCCAAGATCTATCATTAGATCTAGATCTGTGTAACCTTGAGCACATATAACTGTTAAGAATCTGGCTTCTGATGCACCAATTCAATATCCTTTACCATGGTGTATATACAGAAAAAGGAGGTAAAAAGCTCTCATGAGTATGGCTGTTATTTTGTATTATTTCCTGTGTTAGGACAGCTGTAATCTCCAAGCTACCCTGAGGTCATCTGGCTTGGGATGGTTCATCACATCAAGGGCGACAACTGTGGTCTGGAAGAGCTTCTGAATCACATCATCAGAGACCACTCCTGTGTAGTCCCGAGCTGCTTTGGGTCGGGGTAGGACGACGGACTGTGTAGGCCGATGACGTAATGACTGCACCTAGACTAGTCCTTTGTCAATGCTGACGTATAGGATACCTCTAGCTTTATTTTTATCCCAAGCTCTTATCCCGAGCTTCTTTGGTTCTGGGTGGACGACTGACCGTATGAATTGGCGATGTACTGACTTAGCCCCTTTAAAAGATTAACGTACAGATTCTCTCATGGTTTATTTGTATCCCGGGCTAATATTCCGACCTTCATTTGATGCATTTACCCCGAGCTCTTATCCCGAGCTTCTTTTGTTTTGTTTTCCCCGAGCTAGATCATCTCCGGTAGTTGTAATCCCGAGTGTTTTGACCATGGGAGGAGTGCCACTGGTTCACCCGGTGTTAATTCATAGTGGAGGAGTTTTTATTTGTCTACTCACGGTCTAATCCGTGTCTTGCGTCTAATCGCAGTCGGGGTGACCTTACTATGCGTCCAATCGCACTCCTGGGTGTGGGCTTTCGCCCAAAGCAAAGTGAAGAAATCCCGTCGGTGTTCGTCTGTTTATAGCTTGCTGGTGACCTCTGGCTGACCTCTAGTAATTCGTAAAGTGCGCCAAAACTCTCGAAACCTCATGAGAACTCTTTGCCTCTAAATCATTTATCTAAAGTTAACGGTCTACAATCTTCAGTGAATATGAATGATCTTCATTGAAGGAAGTTAATTCAGTCATTTACAAAAGGGGAAACTCTGCGAAAGTTACACTAAAATTACGTAAAGTTTGGTGCGAGAGTGAAACCTCGTTATCGATTTCCTCAAAACATGGCGACCATCGGCGAACAGGTATGAGAGCAAACCAATATGAGTCAAGCGAGAGATAGAACAGACTGTTACTTATTCAGTACTAAAACGGGTGACATTTCACTTCCTGGATTTACCGCATACCCATTTCTCCCTCGGGCACTGAAGAGCGGTATGCAGGGGAGGAGAGCAGGAACTATCAAACACAAACCAGGTGACGTCATAGTTCTTCTAGGTAAAACAAGCGCATGTGCGAAGCGTATGCGAAGAATTAATAGGCTTTAAAAACAGTCTCTTGTGGAGTGATTCGGTGGCCGAGTGGGCTAAAGAGGTCGGCTGTCGGCACGAGGATCGGGTGTTCGAGTCCCCACTTAGGACAGTCTGTAGTAGCAGTCGGTTGGCTGGAGATGGAGTGCTATCATAGCTCCGGCGAAACTGCTCGCCAAAATATGTGAATAAACATGGATTTACCGAACAACAGTGAAAGTTATCTCACTACAAAAACTGGATAGACAACTTGAACAATCATTTAACCAATTACAGTAAGTAGCGACAACAATGAGCGATGTAGTTATCTTCAATCGAACGAAGTCGGTCGCTGTCAAATCTCTGACAAATCTATCGTGGCTATAGTCTGTTTCATACAACAACAACAACATACTATATCGCGTACAATAATATCCGGGGACAGATGTTCATCAACGATTACCATTATAACTGAACTGGAAATATTAACAATGGATAAATTTATATTACATCAAAGTATCAGATCTTCACAATATAGAGGATTGTGATCTGAACAATGTGCGATGATAGCAGCCCTGACTTGGGAATGAACATAGATGATGAACATTCTGAATTCCCCTGCACATGTATAAGACAGTGCATGTACTGAAATGATCAAAAAATTTAGTTATTCGAACAGTTTCCAGGATTTCCAAAATAGAGCCACCAATGAAATTGACACCGGTTTGGTCCAAGGTCAGACAAATGAATGGAGAACACTGCTAAAGATGGTTGAAGGTTTACAATGCTTGCCGGACTCGAGGCAGCCCACAGTACGGCTTGCCTGAATGTGAAGACAAAGACCAGTTTATCGGTCATGTAAGACGAAGTGATGTGAATGTATGGGATTTCCAATAGTGGGCAAGTGGTCGACCATTATTGTTCCAGTGTTTGCCGATATGTCACATCTCGCTTTGCATGAACTAGATCCTGTAAAACCCATCTTCGTCCACCAAGCCAATTTATACGTTCACGCTCTGAACTTGTCAATGTCAGATGGGCTGCCATTATTGTTCAAACGCAGCCTGTAGTGTACAGCCTTGTGAATATGCACTGCGCATTATCTTCCCGAAACGTGCTCTGAGATGGCGTCCGCGATTGGCTGGCATTGTCATTGCGTCAGCCTATATAGGAGGCGTGTGCTGTGTTTGATTGGTTCGCAAGTTGAAATTGACATTTCTGATTTTAGACAATAATGGCAGCCCGTCCAACTAAGGCAAGTTTGAAGTGGGAACATAGAAATTAGTTTGGTGTAACGAAGATGATAAAACCTCACTAATGCGCTTTGTGTTATCAAAACGGAAGCACCATTATCTGCAAATCGTCATGAAATGCGTGCATATCTGAAACACTGATCTGGTCTCCCATTCCATTCAAATACTTGTGACACTGTATGGATTCAGGCATAGTCAGATGTACGAGGCAAACATGCTGGTCAGTCATTGGTCAGAATGAAATCAGCTGCCTATTGTGTGTACATGTAGAATGCAGTGGTTATGAAATGACATTTATCGTAGTCTAGACTAATATCTTTTCGTCACTTTACATGAGATAAAGTAATCTGACAGGGCAGGAATAGAAACATCCAGGATTAATAAACCATACAGGTTCATACTTCATGTAAGCACAATTCATAAAATAGTCCAGTCTGGGGACAGCAATGTGTATACGTAGCCCTTTCTGGAAAGTGTCTGATTTCCCTTGAATAACTGCAGCTCTTTAAGTTTAGAGGTATGGAAAACTACCTCCGATAAGTAGTCGTCTCGGTTTCACTTTTACCATAGGCACACACAATTATTTTGAATATATTGATGAAATATTTCAGAATATTTGTTTGAGGGACTATTCTGTTTATATTTTCTATATGGGTCGATATATCATGTGTGCATGTACATTAGAAAGATAATTTTCTAGAAAAATAGAATATTTAATTTTCGAAATTACCTGTGAGGGCTTTTGGTACTTACTGGAAGTTCTCTGCACTAACACGTCCCTAGTGGAGCAAGGGAGATAAAGTGTTTCCGAACTGGGCTATAGATCAGGGCCAAGTTCCAGTGGCACAAAGACCTAGAGAATAATTCCTTACAAGTACATGTAGTATCTACCTCAATACATACATGTACACAAACACCCGAGCTGAATTTTTGGCCAAGATTATCGCCATTTGCACAAGTCTAAAAAATTTGAAGCCGATTCAGTTTGAGATTGAGCCACAGATACATTTATTGGCATGAATCATGTATATACAATACTTGTACTGACTATGGCTTATCTATTTATACAAGACTATAGTAGATATACATATATATTAGGTATGTATACAGCTACAGGGGAAGGACACGTGCAAATCTGCATTGTAGCTCGGGTGAAATACAGGTGTTGAAACAATGATGATTTCTGTAGGCCCGCACACAGAATCACAAAGGCAATATTGCATCCACATGTTCAGCACATGACCTGCAAGATGATGGGGAATGAACACAGAATGCGTGGTGCAGGGAACTATTTTTTTGGTTATCTAGGGTCCATAGCTCTGTCCCGATACAATTGGTACAATAATCCGCTGTACAAATCTGTGACAAACTTTTCAACAATAGAATATTCCGAGTTAGCTATAGTCCAGTTGTTAAAATTCATCCTATATGATAAGTTTATATATAATATATTTATATATGTATATATTTGGTTGTGTGTGTCATAAAGAGTTACAGTCTGAATAAAATGAATTCTTCCAGTGAATACACAGGAACTCCCTTTCCGCCCACCCTGTGTTTGTTCTACACACAGGAAACATTTCATCATTCTTCAATTTACAAAATTGTTTCTTTCACAACTTGTCCTTGAAAAATAAAAAATTTGACAACAAAGTCAAGTATTAATACATCATCTGCCAGAGCAAGATCCACACAGCCAATTCCTCTTAAAAACTTGTCACCATGATGTGTACTTCATAAAACTGCACAGACGAACACTGCATTGAGAAGTTTTAAACACCAATTTGCCCCTGTTGGAAGTACATGTACTGTAAAGATTACATGAACACATCCCTGTCCAAGCAAAAGCAGCCAATCAGATGAGCTGATTTCCTCATTGCCCTGGTGACCGTATCCATGGTAATGGGCACATGTTGTTACAGTGATCTCACTCCCCCACTCCTGGGCTGACTTCAGTTCAGTACACAAGGTGACAAGACAGATCTCGTAGATACATAACAATTTGATCAACAGGATTAAAATAAGCTCTTTAGTTACAGCGTCCTCTCTCATAGGAAAGGGTTATAGCCGGATTGTGGTTGCATAGGCTGAGAGGTGTTGTTGACAGGGATGAGAGGGGTGGGAAGCAGAGTGGCGCCCCCTGGCTGAGCGAATCCACTGCTAGGGGAAGCACTGGTCGTGTTCTGTAGCTGATTGAGAGGGACTCGTGGGTTGGACTGCTCAAAGGGATTGTTGCCTGCGGCGGTGAAGGGATTAGTTCCTGCAACAAAATCAAAATATGGTTTATCATCCCAGATTATTTACAATTCATAGGGCATTTATTTCTTCGAGATTACCATTGAATGCTGTACTGAAGGATGACCTGGACATGAGCCTAGAAATGAAGAGCATGAGGCATGAGAATTTCCACCTGAAAACTATCGCACCTGGAAATACATATACATTATCTATCTGACATCATTCAGTATGCAAACAACCCTCTGAAACAAGCAGTCAGCCAAAGCGAAGACTGGATTGCTCGGTGATGCCCCCTCCACCAATCACTCTCCTTGTTGGAAGCAATTCCAGGGACATTCTACAGGATCAAATTGATATTCTAATTTGCCATTTGCCACTAAAATGTCATCCCACAGAAGCCATCACTGACCATTATGATCTCCAGGGTTCCCTCCCTTGATCAGCAGTGAGGAAGGCCTTCCCTTTTCTCTTGCCCACTGAAGTCAAATGCGTACATACTTTGGCTGAATATACAGGAAGGGGGTAACTTTAAAAATATTATCGAAAAGCTAATATTTTTCGATAATATTTTCAGAGACCCCTCCTCCTGTATTGTGCCAAGTTAATCAGTGGATCGCAACATTTTTGGTTGACTCGCTTTGTCATTATTACAGTACCCCGTTTGGAACCTCGGCATATAAAAGAGTTGGAGAAACCAGGTGGCCATATCCCATTGGGCTTAGAACAGAATAATGGGAAACACAACATTATTTATGCTACAACTTCACCCAATGATGCGACAATATTTCTTTCAGAAAGATGACAAATCTCTCAAAAGTGAAAGATTAGGATGGAGAAACCAGGCTGCCTCAACCCATTGGGCTTAGAACAGAATAATTGGAAGCAACACTACTTATGCCATATCTTCATCCATTGATGTGACAATATTTCCTTCAGAAAGACGACAAATCTCTCAAAGGTGAAAGATTAGGATGAAATGCAAGGAGTAGAGAGGTGAAAAAGCAGGGTAAGCTCAATAGGCAGAGGATATATCTCGTGAGCTGGTCAGTTATTGAGTGAGTGAATATGATTTAACGTCCCTTTCAACTATATTTCAGTCATATAATGACGTTTGGTCCGATTCCTTTTCACAACAAGCTCTCTGAGGAGCTGATGGTCAGTTATTGAGGAGACAAGGTCATAATATTGCAATAAGTGAGTCAATGTCACTGGTTATCTTGTCTGTGCAAATTTGACCTAGATTCGATCAAAAGGGGCATTCAAGTATTATATATGCAATAAACATTCTGAAATTTTGCGAAATCTTGAGGCGAGGTACCCTGGTAATGTTAAAATACGCAGGTTGCATTCAAAGTTGATCTGTCAGATTGTAAAAAACCTAGGCCCTAATGTTTTATTAATAATTTTTAAAGTTTATGCTTAATCTAGGTAAAATGAAAAAAAATACCTTAACGTAAGTCCTGTGCATTGATCAAGAAAGAGAGTTTATATTACTAATGTAAACTCCTGTAGACTAATTTCCCTAATCACAGCGGCATTGGAATCAATACATAATCTACGATAATATACTGAATTTGATGAGTCCACTTATAGGAATAAACATTTACTATAAACTGATATATAATATAAGTTATAGAACAGTTGTATAAGGATTTACATTAAATATTTTAAATAAGCAAATAGGCGTAAACCATTCATCAAGTGATTACTGTACACGACTGTCTTTCTTTTGTTCAGTTCTGTTTTAGGTCCGTTCGATATTCACTAATTCGTCTGGTTTCTCGATAAATCCTTTGTCAGAAAGCCTTGGTGTGACATTATCACAGAAAAACAGACCCGTTCTCTCAGTCAGACCAGTGAAACATGCAACATCCAGAACCGAGTGAACAACAACCATTCTCACTTAGAACAGAATGGCTTTATGTTGTGAAGCACATCACATATACATCAACATGGCTGCTACTAAGGTTTGCTTGCTTTTCGCTGTGTTCGTGCTGGATGCAAAGGCAGAAGTGAGATGATGTGATCTATATCTACAGACACTGTTTGCGACTATATTGTACATATATCTTCACTCACAAGAACTGGCTAGATATCCAGATGTAGCTACATGTTTATACTAAGACTTTTAGCTTACATGGATACAAACACCAAAAATAAAAGAAAGCAGAAGACAGTATAATGAGATCAACTATTTCTGGATCAGATGGTCGGTAATATTGTTGAGGGTTGATTATATGATCATGTGCATAAAATAACAAATTTGTTGGAAACAAATGCATCCAAAATACAATCATATTTCACACCGGGTTCAAGATAGAACTGTCACATCAAAGCCATTGAAATAGGTTTCAAATATAACCAGTTCAGAATTATAATGGATAGTTGCAGATTGTACTAGTTTCAAATAGTAGTAGACTAGTGTCAGTCTGATCACAGACTCGGGGGGAATACAGAACAAATTGACAGGACCACTGTATTACCATAACAGACGACGACCAAGGAATGGAGCCTGGCACACCATTAACCCTCAGTCATACACACCTTTCTGTGGGGTTCTTGAAACAAGATCATCAAGATTTACTAAACTGGCGTTGGCTCCTAAAAATTCTTGTGGCGACTTCTTCCTGGCTCCGAGGGCCTGATCTACACTGCTCATATTCCAGGGGTCGACACCATTGTTTGTCGGATTGCCTGCACAAAACCACATAAGACATTGGTTATGACACAACCCTGGATACTACAGCGGGAGTTGATTGGAGAAATGAGAATGCTTAAACAGGAGAAGACTTACATGTGTACCATGTGTAAATTATACAGTTGGCATGAGACTTCCATGCTTGATGATTGTTGTTCCTAAAGGTAGAATAGTATTTGGATGGAGGACAGAATGTGATGACACTGACATTTGTCATCCCTGTTAGCATGACTGAGCCAATTCCAATAAGGCCCTCCTACCATTTCGGTAGATGGCCTTAAAGTGATGGTAAACCCTCGTATAGTTTCTATCAAATGAAAGACCATTGCGAACTGTGTCGGAAAATATTTATTGTATTTTTTTACGATTTTATTACACAGAGTAAACTGCAAATAAAGCATGGTATTCTATGGTGGTCTGTTGCCATCATATTTAGGTCCAGTGACATCACACTGCCTTAATACATATATTTCAAACTGTGTATGCAATTTCCAATGCTTGATTCAAGCTTACGGTGTGTATACTTTGAGTTTCAACACAGACTCACTGTTGCAATGTGCATGTTTCACCAAAATCTGGGAAATTAAATGCAAGATTCAAATTGACTTGACAATTACGAGTTACCATCTCCCCGATTTTGGTGAAACATGCACATTGGAACAGTGAGTTTGTGTTGAAATTCAAAGTGTACACACCTTAAGCTTGAATCAAGCATTGGAAAGTGCATACACAGTATGAAATATATGTATTAAGGCAGTGTGACGTCACTGGACCTAAATATGATTGCTACAGACCACCATAGAATACCATGCTTTATTTGCAGTTTACTCTGTGTAATAAAATCGTAAAAAATCACAATAAATATTTTCCGACACAGTTCTTTCATTTGATGGAAACTTTACTTGAGGGTTTACGATCACTTTAATAATCGATGAATAACTTTGATAAACCAGGTAGGACAGATCATAAAGGATTTACTTGACAGAAACAGATCTCTTCACAAGCAGTGTGCGGGTGGAAGGAATCGTCTGGAAATTCAACAGAACTTACCACCAAGAGGATCAAAACTATCCAGTGACGCATTCAATGTTTTTGACACCGAGGCGGAAGTTGTATCTGTGCGTGAGCTTAACAGGTCAAAAGCCTCATCAATCCCTGATGTCCCATTGGTTGTGGTCTTCGTTGCCGTGGTTGTTGTACCAGTATTGAAGGAGTCAAACCCACCTGCCGCTGCGTAAGTTGGGGGAGGGTCATTGTTGACAGCCGGGGACCCCCAAGGTGAGGCTTGTGAACTGGGTGCCATCCAAGGGTCTGACTGGGACCCTGTAATCACAGTATCAGATTGATACAATGCACAATTGATTATATTTATAACATGCAAGCTTTCTCAACAATCTGACAAGGAGACTCATCTCAGGTAGTAGTGCCTGCATTATAAAAGATGGAGGCTGATGCTTCACTAAGCTGGGGCATACAGTACATGTACTAAGGAGAAATAAGAATCACTGCTCAATAATTTTCTTTACCCAGGTGTGTGAGTGGACTATATATATCCAGAGGTAATTTCTGCATCATATGGGAAGAGGGGTCCCTGATGCCGTATCAGACATGAACATCCCTAATTTAGGTAAACCAAGATTGTAAATCAGGGGAATACCATCTAGACGTAACGCTACGAAAACTTCGTGCGAACTGTTCGCCGATATTCTACGATATCCCATAATAAACCAATCGCGACACTTTCTACCTTTTCTCTCTGACAATGATTTACGTTTAGTTCTCGGAGATTAACATCTTTGCATGGCACAATCTTTTGATATACTACCCCCTAACAAAGCCAGACTTTTCGGTGGGAGTAAACTCTCTGATCTTTACGGTTTTCCACGCACACTGTATGGAAACGATGCCATATTTGGATACTGTTTCCCAATAATGTTTACTATATTGGTCCACGTGCTACTATGTGTAATTACTGTGGGCGTGATTTAGAAATTGTTTAACCAAGCTAGCCACCTGATTGGCTAACAAATGTAGTTTCAAATTCGCATGGGATTTATATAGGGCTGAAATCAGATATAATGTTCCGTGATATTATATCTGAGTTTACTAAGATTGGAACGTCCCCTGTCCCAACCACACCTCAACCATTTTCTGTCATCACAGCTAAACAATATTCATTAACCAGTGTAAGACCAGAGTGAAGGAACTGACCAAGCTATAAATAGTTGTTGCAATGTATGATGATGAACCCTGGTTACAGCAGGTTCTCTGATCCTGGTGAAGCAGATCACAGCTCTACATGTTACTGGTTTTTAAATCATCTGCTCCGTATGATCTACCATTCCAGTCCTAGCCTTCTTGTTGATTAACCGGTGACATACATGTACATGTATAATATTACATGATATTCATATACATGGTAACAAAGAATATCTGCCTTTTATGGTTTGCCGAAGGGACTGGTCCAATTTGTATCTCGCAAAATGCCAAGGTCATCACGTGGATGAAGGCTGATGGGGTTGAGGACGTTAAAAACGCTGTCTGTTCTGTGTTGCATATTTGGTGGACTCCATTGTCATGGACTTTATATTAAGAGTTCAGAATGGATACATTTTCACTATGACACTGGTGTTGCACCAGTTTATCCACTGTTGAAGTTATAAGATACCATCATCGTCAGATATAGTTGTGTCCTGGCAACTGCTTACTTGATGAACAATTTCAAATAATCAACTATTACGATATGAAGTCTCTGCACCTTTGACCAGTCTATACAGCAGATATTTTTGATATAGTGAAATTTGGATAAAATAAAATGCCATCAAAATATTTTCAAGTTCTCATCACAGGTTACAGTTGTGTATTTCTGGTGTTCATTGTCACACAGTATTCTATAAGCAAGTTGGGGAGCTGGTCTAGATTGATCAAGTACTAACCAGGTGTTGAGCCAGACTGGGGTGTTGAATGTGCCGGACTCCCCACTGGAGCCCTCCAAGGGTCTGTGGCTGGTGTCTGTTGTTGAGGGACTGTCCTACTGGATGCAGCTGGGGAGCTCCAGGGATCAGGGGCTACAGGGGTAGGTCTTGCTGCTGGGGCTCCCCAGGGGTCAGCAGGCTGTGCTGTGGGAGGGGCCCTCTGTAACGGGGCTCCCCATGGATCTGTGGCCTGAGGCTGGCTCCTGGGATTTGGGTGGAACACATCCACTAGGGAGGAGTCATTACTCGCATTCTGAAACATTCAAAGTATCTCTTGCTTTAGTGACATATTTATGAAACATTCAAAGTATCTCCTGCTTTAGTGACATATTTATGAAACATTCAAAGTATCTCCTGCTTTAGTGACATATTTATGAAACATTCAAAGTATCTCCTGCTTTAGTGACATATTTATGAAACATTCAAAGTATCTCCTGCTTTAGTGACATATTTATGAAACATTCAAAGTATCTCCTGTTTCAGTGACATATTTTTAAGAATAGCAAGGATATGAACAGGGGCAGGAGGAGGTCTGATCAGCCAAATGAATATGGTTGAATCAGAATCACTCAAGACTTCATGTTGCAAGAAATGCGATGTCATCTCAGGCACTGGGGCCCAGTGCAGGTGTTGTTTCATTTTTAAAATTGTAATTTCATTGTGCACGATATTAAAGTTAGAACCTAATTAGACCCTTTACTATAATAGTTAATCTCATGTACTACACAATATTTTATTTGTTGAATATCTTCAAAATGACATTTCTACCTGGATTTAAGGTGTCAAATGAGATAAAACAAGACAAATTTTATTCCACAATTTCGGTTCCATGCATGATTTCACTCTGTCACTCAAATTTAAGCACACTCTGTCACTCAAATTTAAGCACAAAATTGGATGTATTAAAAAAGTCAAAAGTTATAGATGTTTAACGAATGCTGTGACCTTGACTTCAATTGGCTTTTTCAGAATGACATGAATAAAATATTAAGGACATTTTGAAAAGTTCGGTGAAAGATAAATGTAGAATATACTAGTTTGGACAAACTAGATTCAGTTTTGGGGTGTTGTGACCTTGACCGATGACCTGTTGCCCTCACAATCAATAAGCTCAGGGCTATTACCCCATTCTATCCTCAGTGAATATTTCGATTGGATGGAATGAAAAGATTTTGAAGTTAACAAGCTAACAAGAAATTTTGACACATGCACAAACAGACTAGCAGCATATCTATATCCTAGTCAGGGGAATACAAAAGTTCTTTCACAGTAAAGTCTCAATTTGAAACAATGATTTACTTAAGGCATAGACTGTCGTGCCCAAAACATGGCAGACAAAATCAAAGGTGACGACTCTCCACTTGGTCACAGACGAGGTAACTTCTTCTGAAGAGTTTGCTAAAACAAGGGACAATCGTGTTTTAAAATGATGATTGGAACAGCCAGAAATATAAGACTTCATTATTTTGGTGCAAGCCCTGCCCATGACTATCTCTATAATAAATCCGTACCATAAATCAGTACCGTATATCAGGTATTGTATGAACAATCATTTCTCTAATACTCTTATCAATCTAGGTAAACCAATATGGTAAATCAGGGGAATACCATCTAGACGTAATGCTATGAAAACTTCGTGCGAAATGTTCGCCGATAGTCTGTGAAATCCCATAATAAGCCAATCATGACCATTTCTGACTTCTCTCTGACACTGATTGACGTTTACTTCACGGAGATCAACATCTTCGCGAGGCACAATCTTTTGATATTTTCCACCCCCTAACAAAGCCAGACTTCGTAAACTCTTTGATCTTCACGGACACTGTCTGGAAATGTTGCCATATTTGGATACTGTTTCCAGATAATGTTTATATATTAGTCCATGTGCTACCGTGTGTAATTACTGTGGGCATGATTTCAACAAGCTAGCCACCTGATTGGCTAACAAATGTAGTTTCAGATTCGCATGGGATTGAGATAGGGCTGAATTCAGATATAATATTCTGTGATATTATATCTGAGTTTACTAACATTGATACTCAAATAGGTTATCAGGATGAGGCTATAGGTGAACAGAATTTCATCCCATATAGTGGTGGGGGAGCCCTTGGAGGAGATGGGAGATTGACCTTTTAGGTTATGTTATATGTTATATACATACCTCATCTCTTTTCTGGCTCTCTTCAATGGCCAGCTGTAGTTTTATGTCATCACTCTTCTGTTTCTTCAGTTCCTCCTCATGTTCCTCTTTACTCATGGCCAGTGCCAGTTGGAGCTGTAACTCCTCCTCCCCCACTGATGACGGACGTGCGTGGTCGAGGTCGGTCGACTGTCGACGCCCTGTTGGCGAGGCTACAAGAACATTTAAATTGGTAAAATAATCATTCTCTTCCTCCAGCGCATGGTACCTGCGGATGGACATCTTCCTTTAGCACTGTTATAATGTGCCACCTATGTCAGAGTAATGTCTATTTCTCAGGTACACAACTACAAGTAGTTGACATGGTTATTGGTACTGAACTGATTTCAACTGAGATTAACCAGTTTCACATGAATCAGATAAACCCAGGATAATTCCAGGGGAAACACAGTCAAACCAGGATCTGATCCACCAGGTGATAATTATGGCTCTGACTAATATCATACAGGTGAACACAGCATTCCAACTGTTACCCCGGGATAGATTCCTCATTAACATATAACCGTTGTATGCACCATGTGTACGCATCAATGCAGCAACAAGGCTTGAAGCAAAAGTCGACTCAATACACGTACAACGATACAAACAGCAGCTATCTGCTGTCTGTCTCTGACATGACGGCTATTATTATACATGTAGCCGATCAATAGTATATATAGGTAACCCCCCAGACTTTCCAGCAGGTTAGAATGGTTTCCTTCATTACTGCTACTGCTCATAGACCCCACAGAGCCAGGTTGTAATATCCAGGCAATTAGCACTGCACTACAGGTTAGATTAGTCCAGGGTCAGACGAAATTATCATCAGACATTATATTATACAATACTGGTACTTGTATAAATGAGATCACATTAACAAAGGGAGAAGAGGTGTAAATATATACATACTAGACAAGTTACATGTAGGCCAACAGGTGTTATATGTTTGCATTAACACCATGTTAACTGTTTTGGTTTAACTGAGGCATTGTAGTACCTGTATAGTATGGTTTCCAACGTTCAACCTCAGAAGCTCTAGAGTACATGCATTAATGAGCTGAACATGCAGAGCCTCTTGGCTGAAAGATAAGGTGGGTTTCCAGAGACAAGTAGCATGTTCATATGGGGATCACAGGTAATAAAATAGCCCAATGGGCTCCAATACAGTTACTGTCCACACTCAGCATTGCACAAAATGTATTTTTAGAACTTTGACAACATCATGTAGGTTAACAAAAATGTGATCTAGTGGGGTTAACTGTAGTTCTCCCATTTTAGAAATACATTGGACGTTGAGCTAGGTCAGCTTTTGCCAAGGTCTTAATTGATGGGGAAAACCAAGGTTCTGGTAGAAAATGGCCAAATACTTAACTCTAATACTCTTCTATATAAATGTACATGTACATGTAGCTCATAATCAAATCAAGTAAACTCCTATTTTAACTTGTTTCAACAGATTAATATTTTCTTCTCGCGGAATCATGATGATTGACCTTCATTTGAAATTAATAATAAAGTTGAGATGTTTTGATCAATTCCAGGAGACATTCTCTGTTGAATCTCGAGGTCAACCGGTCTTCCCCACACAGTTGTGGCCTAACATTCGACGTTTTCAAACGTACATCCATAAATCGAGGAGAAGCTCTGTGATTGGTCAGGACTCAGAACATGGAGACGGGTGGAGGGGGTTCAGATTTACATGACCGACAAGTAAACTAGGGAGTGCTTACTGCAGATCTAAGTTTAAGCAGATTTCTGTGTATCCTCCTTTCAATCCATTCTTTCAATGCATGTGATTGATGGAAATGAATGGTGATATTAGAAGATACCGATACCACCGCGACTCGTAGTCAGGGTTGGATGCAGGATTTTCGCCAAAGTCCTTGTTTGAAAATAGCTTTATCGTTGTTTGAAAAAACTAATTTTGCAAAATGGCTAATATCACTCAAATGGTGTTGAACATGCCAAAACATTGTCAGTTTGTGTTCTTTGAGTGTTTTACACAAACTACTGTGACTTTTGCCCCTGATATTCACTTTAATCTATGAGTTTTCTAAAAAAAAGTCATTTGATTTTGTGGAAAAATGGTCATTTGATTTTATAGTTGTGTCCTTTTTAAGGACGCTGTGAGACCCTGTAACTCTGGTAGTGCCCCCGACATGCCCTCCTCGTCCGCACAAAAAGTGCCCCTTTTCAACAGACTAGCATCCTGCCCCCTTTTTTCACAAGGTAGGGGTCTGTTAAAGACCCAGTCTCTTGATATCCTTTAGCTTGTGACAGATATTGTCAATGTGTTCAGAGAGATATTGACATTTTGCCCCCGTGCTGCAAGCAGATTCACAACATCAACATGATGTATCGAGTTGGAATGAAACAGCACCACACACGTCACAGGATCTTGATATTTTAATGTTCCTCCAGCCTGTTTCCAGATGAAAAATACTTCATACATGTATTCAGTAACCAGTTTTCATGTCTAGTCAAAAACCAGAGAGATGCCCCCTCCCTCCCCCACAAAAGGAAAATATGTTTCTACATTGAAAAACAAACTGTCAAAAAATGAAAGATTTACATGAAATGGCAATTCATGTATTATTAAGCAAAGGAAACTATGAAGAGAAAGTATTCGTCCCAGACTGTGGGTCACCTGTAATCACTCTTCTGAAGTCCATGGTCTTCTCCTCAAAAGGAGACAAATATGATGAACAACAGAAATATGGACTCTGTAAATATAATTAAGGAACATAATGAAAATATTGACTTGTTTTGAGGGGAATATGCAGTTTTGTTGTCCCGCATATTCCCCTCACAACAAGGCAATAATTTCATTATTATATTTATCAACTTAGCTCTGTGCTAATCTATTATCTCTCGAGCAAAACAATGTTTTGTTTTATTTTGCAAGAGTGCAATCCTTCCGAGATGATTGTTTTCAGTGGGCAATCGCCTGCAACATAATTTATCATGCACGAGATTCCACTGATTCGGAGATGCTTCACTACTATCGTGTAAATCTCGCAACGCACGTATAGTTGTTCGGTGACACTTGTTAGTTACTTCAATAATGTGCTTGGGTACGATTTTACTACAGGTAGATTGGGTATTTCTGCTGTATTCTGCACCTAAAATCAACTCGACGAACTGCTCTGTGATCGGCTGATTGCAGCACGAGCGAGAGAATGGGGCGACCTCTGTTGTAATTATCTCCCTTTAGTGTATATTCCATGGGGGAGGGGGGAGGGGAATATGCAGTTTCAGCGGTTTTATCTCATTACAATTTATATAGGGAGACACTCTAATAAATATAATAATATGCCTTATGGTCTTCATGTAGAGTTACATGTAGGTTTATGATGACCATTTCCAACAGGCTCCTTGACCTGCTTGATGGTCGACCGTCGCATCTTCATATGACATGAAATGTTCTACATGGAATGTAAAATTAATAATTCACCTCATCATCTCACAGGAGTCCTGAAAATTTCCCCTGACAAGAATAAGCTCAGTATGAAAATGAGAAAACAGAATGAGAACTGTCAAATATCTATACTTGTCTATACTTACATTCCTCATATCCTGTAGCTCCTCCGTAAGGGTCAGAGTAGCCTCCAGATCCTGACTGTAGGGTGGGACTGCTGGGACTCCCCACACCAAACTGCACTGGCTATAATATCAGACACACAAAACATGATCAATAATTACACTGTTATTACTAAGACCTCTTGGTTTATATAATTTGGTGTACAGGTCTGTCAACCCACATTATCGAAAGAGAGGAAATGAAGAAAAGATGTTGGCAACATTTTTTGCCTGCCAATCTCCCGGAAGAACTGAAAGAACAATTTCCAAAGGAGTGAAGGTGTCACAAGTATTATCTTTGTTAAATAGATACTAAGTATTGATAAAGATAGTTGATCCTTTATAACAAAAAAAAACAAAAAACATATTAAATATTTTTACAAAGTTTCAAAAGTATCCATTGGACTAGTTGATTTCACAAGAACATGGTCTATATAAATGTACTGGAATAGACACAAGAATAATCAAAGTCTAACAAAGTTCAAAATGTCATAAATACTGTTTGACCAAAATTATTAATTCATCTTATGAATACACCTCTTCAAACCATGTTAAACATGTCTATGAAATTTCAGAAGCTTCCAATGAAAACTGTGGGAACAGTTGATTACACAAGGTAATTGTGATTGTCAAACCAAGACAAACAGAAATATAAAGCAAGGGAGATAACTAAATTATATAGAACATGATGTGATCTCTTGATAATGGTTATCTCCCTTCACTTCTATCCTGTATTACCATGCAGGCATGTTTTGTGCCAGAATTTTTGTGGAGCAACCATGTACAATGTAAAGTGAGGGTATATGTATGGATGACGGGTCCACATGCTCAGTTTAGTCGTGAGTCTCAAGTTACCTTCAAATTTGTTTAAATGAATGTTAATACTGGTGACCACACCAACGTATGGGTCACATAGTGAAATTGCGGTGCTGCAATCAAAATTTATTGTCGACAAGGTGTCTTCTTCCTAACTCATGTTAAATTTGCTACAGTTAAGATTAGACTTGAGAAAGTTGTATTTCCAGAGCAATAAAAGAAGCATTTATTCATAAAAAAAAGACGTTTTCCCCAAAGAGTTAAAAAAAAAGGGGGGGGGGGAATACCCCCCAGGCATATATGGGTAAGTATCTTTATCTTTACTGGATCGAGCCCATCTTGGTGTTTCTGCTTAAACCAGTTGTAATGGTTGTATTGACTCATTGTACTGATATTATGGAAATACAAATTGCCAAATAGTGTTTGGCTGCTGTTTTCTTTTACCACCAAAAAGCATATCATTTTAATTTGGATAACTTGGCATGCAAAACAATACGAAGAAAAAATTGAAATTCACGTCATATACAACATAAAATGAATATGGAAATTCATTTGAGCATCATGGAGATTTGTCACAGAATCTTCTGTGACCCTCTGATTTGAGCAATTTGAGATAAGAGATGAGACGAGACCGTACAATGACTTGAGCATGCAATTTGTCGAAAAACTAAGAATTATTACTTGTCAATTTGATAAATCAGTTTGCTTGAATCTGGGGGTTTATTTCAATGAATTAATAATAAAACAAATTGAGAAATGTAGGCTTTTCTAGCGGGGAAATGGTACCGGTTGGCTTGACATTGACTATCGATTACCGAATTTTTTTTTGAAATCAAACACAAAACAGCACTTGTCGTATCTGCGACCCACTGCTTCGACAAACGACAGTCATTAAAATCAGTAGATTTCTTCCAAAGTGTATGGAGAATATGTTTAAAATTGTCCCAGTAATGATGATCAGTTCGATTAACAAACGTTCTGAGAACCCCAACATCTCGCCTTGCGGGGTAATCTGCCGAAGGTGCAGCAGTATTGAAAGCATACATGTAGAGCAAACAATAAGGCAGGGCTCGAAATTGCCACAAGCCCGGCAGCCCGTAGCTGGTGAATTTAGAACTTGTCTGGTTGAATATAGTTCTAAAGCTACATGTAGCTAACCAGCCCGACTGGCTGGTTATAATTAAAGAATTTCAGCTTTGTATATACCAGCCCGATGGTCTGGTAAAGTTTTATGGTAAATTCATGCCCTGCCTTTAAGGTCTGGAACAGGTGATGTGGTACAGACAATAATGTCTGGAATAGATTATCTGGTACAGAAAATAACATCAGTCCCATGTGGGATTACTGGCATATAAGTTAATCCCATGTAGGATGGATAGGTCAGTGCCCTTGGATTACTGGTGCAAAGGGCAGTCCAGTGTGAGATTACTGCTGGATAGGTCAGTCCCATGTGAGATTACTGCTGGACAGGCCAGCCCTGTGTAGGATTACTGCTGGATGGACCAGTCCCCAGTGTTTGAATTTAAGAAAAATTTGAACCAGTCCACCGGACTGGTTATCCCAAAATGTAACCAGTCCGCAAATATTTTTACTAGTCCGTTAATATTAAATAAAAGATGATCTGGGAACATGTCATCATGAATATTTTGTTCTCTGTGATGGCTGCTACTAAATAAGAAATTAATAATTGTGCATTTCTTGAATTTTTTGAGCACGTGTGAAGATAATCACAGACGACAAACCCCGTCGGCTAGACTTTGATGGCAACTTGGACTGCACGTGTCGTCGCGAAACACTGCTTCAACAAACACCATTTCAAGCCAAAAAATCAGTAGATTTCTTTCGAAGTTGATGGAGAATATATTTAAAATTGTCCTGGTAAACATGATCAGGTCGACTGAAGCGTAATCATGTTGCTGATTTCTCGATTCCCGACCTCGAAGTGGGTGCTTTATTTTCTGAAAAGATCGCCAACCTGCTTTGCCATGCTGCATGAAAGTCACACTTTACGGTATGCTGACAGTGCTCGCGCCGCTTTATGGTTGTTGTTGTTGTCGTAAAACATGGCCGTGGTCGTGATTTCGTTGGAATTTGCTGAAAAATTTGTTAGACTCTCACGATTTATTTAGACTCGGTGGGGTAACCGAAAACAGACATATTTCGTTTTTCATTCTTTACAAATTGTGCGGAGATATCCAGAGAAATAGGTTACACAATGAACTGAGAGCTTTTTTGTTACCAGTCCGACGGACTTGTTGTTCAGTCACTCGCACCAGTCCGTTTGATTTTTACCAGTCTCGGACTGACAGACAGGTGCCAAATTCGAACTCTGGTCCCGTGTGTTATTATTGATGAATAATCATCATCCCCTGTGGGATTACTGTTGGATAGTCCAGTCCCAAGTGGGATTACTGCTGGATAGGCCAGTCCTGTCTGGGATTACTGTTGGATAGATGAGTCTCGTATATGGGATTAATGCTGGATAGGACAGTCCCGTGTGGGATTACTGCTGCATAGGCAGTCCAGTGTGGGATTACTGCTGCATACGGCAATCCTGTGTGGGATTACGGCTGGGGAGGCCAGTCCCATGTGGGATTACTGCTGGATAGGCTAAACCTGCGTGGGATTACAGCGGGATAGGTTAGTCCCATGTAGGATTATGGCTGGATAGGTCAGTGCCATGTGGGATTACTGCTGCATATTGCAGTCCAGTATCATATTACTTCTGGACAGGTCAGTCCTGTGTGAGATTACTGCTGCATAGGCCAGTCCCATGTGGAATTACTGCTGGATAGGCCAGTCCCATGTGGGATTACTGCTGGATAGGCCAGTCCAGTCTGGGATTACTGCTGGATAGGCCAGTCCGATGTGGGATTACTGCTGGATAGGCCAGTTCCGTGTGGCATCACTGCTGGATAGGCCAGTGCCATTTGGGATTACTGCTGGATAGGTCAGCTCTGTGTGAGATTACTGCTGGATAGACCAGTCTGGTCTGGGATTACTGCTGGATAGTTGAGTTCCGTATGGGATTACTGCTGGATAGGTCAGTCCCGTGTGGCATTACTGCTGGATAGGCCAGTGCCATTTGGGAATACTGCTGGATAGGTCAGTCCCGTGTGGGATTACTGCTGGAGAGCTGTGACCTAGGAAAACATGAAACATGTCCACCAAGTTATATAATCATCCCACGAAAGGTTCAACAAACTTTCCATGTTCAGATCTACATGTAATTTTTTGCCCAACAAAAAACTTATCAATGGAAACGTACAGTCTAAACTGCAATAATTAGGACAAAAATTCATATTTAATGTCATATTTCTTAAATAGCACATGCACAACCTCGAATCACATTGAACTTGGGTAGCAAGTGTCAAACTCATCCAATGAAAGCTGACAGCTTCAGAAAACTTTCCATGTACAGGTGTACATGTATATACATGTACATTATTATTGGCAGATTACTTCGACAAAACCCTCAAAATTTGAACAAAAATTAATATTTCATCTCCTAAATAGCACAGGGACATCCTCTAATCATAAGAAACGTGTACCAAGTTTCATAATCATAAAATGACAGCTGACGACTGCAGCAAACTGATGTACAGATGTACATGTGCACTTCAGCTAAACGCAAAACTCAATCATCTGCCATAATTTGGAGAAAAATTAATATTTCATCTCCTAAATAGCACAGGTACATCTTCTAATCATAAGAAACATGTCTACCAAGTTTCATAATCATTCAAGGACAGCTGACAACTGCAGAAAACTGTGGTGTACAGATGTACATGTGCACTTCAGCTAAACGCAAAACTCAATCATTTGCCATAATTTGAAGAAAACTTAATATTTCATCTCAAAAATAGCACAGGTACATTCTCTAATCATAAAAAACCTGTGTACCAAGTTTTGTAATCATCCAATGAGAGCTGACAACTGCAGCAAACTTACCATGTACATGTATACACATAGAGGCCTACATGTATAATTTACCTAAACAGGAAACTCTATCATTTGCCATAATTTGGAGAAAAATTAATATTTCTTCTCAAAAATAGCACGGGTACATCCTCTAATCATAAGAAACATGTGTACGAAGTTTCATAATCATCCAATGACAGCTGACAACTGCAACAAACTTTCTAAGTACAGATGTACATGTGCACTTCAGCTAAACCCAAAACTCATTCATAGAGATTTTAACATTGGAGCACCCCAGGGGTAGTACCCCCAGGTGGCATACTCACCCCCCATATTTTTTAAATATTTTTTCTAATTTTTGTAGATTTTTTTTTAATTTGATAAATCAAAAACCTTATCATTTCCAGGCAGGGGACACCGACGACGACATCCTCTTTCCCCCCTCACAAGATCTCCCCTTTACTTCATAAGGCGAGATAAAAAGTAATCACGTTGATGATTTCTGAATTCCTGACCTAGAAGTGGGCGCTTTATTTTCTGAGAAGATTGCCATGCAAATATGGGTTACTTGCAAGCCTCCTGGCCTGGAGGTTGTTGCTCCACGTGGAGCTCTGCACAGAGCTACATATAGCTGCAGAGGTGGCATGCAGAGCTCCTCGCGGAGGAATCATCTTGAAGCGTGGAGCTTGCTCTGCCATACTGCAAATACAAGTACAGTGCGCACCGCTTTATGGTTGTTGTTGTCGTAAAACTCCATCTGAGTCTTTGCAGAAAAAAAGACTTTTTTTTTTGGCCTAAGCGTCTGTCAAAGACGAAAATTTAAGATGCTGAAATTCAAAAAAACATTTAACTATTGCCTGATGGATGTGCATGTGCTGTAAATTAATCCCAGAAAACTGAGAAAATAGAGTGAAAGTATCTTCATCGACTGTGTAAAATGAAATGTGATGGAGCCATTCCTCTGTACATATATAAAAACAGGCAAATTAGAAAAACATGAAAGAACCAACACTGGGCTGAATTGTTTGCATGCTAAGGGAAATAAGTCTTACCTGATTCTGACTTCCTATGCCAATTGAGCTTTGTGCAAATCGCTCTTTAGCTTTGAGTGCTTTGGCACGTTCGTTTTTTAACCGCTCGTCATCTTTCAGTAATGATACGAGCTGTTTGGCTTTCTCTCGTACATTCATACCTTGATCTTTGTTCTCTTCTATATACTGGAAATCTTTCAGAGTCTGAATAGCGAAGATATTTTCCTTGCACTGCTGGGCGACTTTTTCACTTCCTGTTTTAATGATGTAATCCAACAGGACAAGTGACTTGTAAACATGCCGCCAGTTTTTTCCGTGGTCGTTCAAGCGCTTCCATAGCATCTGCATTATCTCAGTGAAAGCTACGACATTGTACGTTAAGTCTGCTATCTCCGACATAAGTGTGCTAGAGGGTCCCCATGGGTCATTCGATGTGGCCTCGCGCACCTTAACTTGAGCATCCGAGAAGTTTTTGACCACATTTTTAAGTGTTCTTCGGATGGGTGGCATTTTTCTCGTAAACAACGGTGTTACCAATATCAGGTATAAAGGGTCGAACAAATTTGTCCGTAAGTCTATGGGCAATCAAAACATTCAACAGCTTGGGAAAATTATAACTTGACAGTCAGTGGTCGGTAAAGTCCATCTTGTCACCCGAGATGAGTGGTAAATATGCTCTGGAAAAGATAGATAATGAAATTATAACAACTGTATCATCTACAATTATTAGAAACAAGATAAATTGTTAATTACATGTATACACATGCACATATATAGCCATAACAAAAGTTACATATTTATAAGGATTACAAAATCAAATATTTGATTGATCCCAGCTGAAGTCTTGCCCAGGTACATGTTATGCAGTCTTAGTACGGTACTAATAGAACATCTAAATCAGACAATGCTTTCACCAAAACGGTTTATAAAATATGCGCAATAAAATATGTGTGAAGCCCCAATCTTCCTCCACAGTTAACTACGTCTTTGGTCGTGAAATGACTAATAGTACTACCGATGGACATCCAGCAGGTTCGAGGAAGACACCCAGCAGGCCACAAAATGATATGAATGTGACAAAATCTAATTTTATAGGTTTGTATTAACATGATTGAAGGGACGTTCACTTTGTACAGATCTTCCTGGTGATAATAGCTTGGTATCATGGTGAGGACTGAAAAATTATCTTTGTATCCATTTCAACATGACAACATCAGAGTCAGTGGTTGATTGCAACTCTTATCATCCTCCCCAGCCTCCCACCATCCCAAGAGTATGTGGGGATCAGATTCATGGCCTGAGCTAGACCTTCAGTTTGGGCAGCCATACTCGACACGGAATGTGGCAAGACATAGCGAAACAGTGACTGCTAAAACTCTGACATGAAAGCTCTAGACGTATTGATTAAAGGGTCGAAAATACAGAATGACAACTGGATATTCAGCAACATTACTTCAGTATATTCAGAGAAGAAATTTGTTTAAACGATTTTTTTTTACTTTTGCCAATCGTAAAAAGTTATCTCACTTATCTCTGTATACGTGTATTACTGACACAGTACTGTGCAGCTAAACCTATCAGCGTTCTGTAGTATACTTGTACATCTAATAGACTAGAGCGGACACGAATAGTCGAATACATTCACAGTACGTTAAAATTCCAAATATTCGAATAGTAAAATGACATTCCAATATTCATTGCAACGCGCACATGGTCTACATGGTCTAGGGCTATGTCAACATGGCTAGCAATATTCTTGCATTAATTTTTGATCACCTGATACACTAATAAATGAAAGCTCGTGTGAAACACGGGCGAAGAGCATTTCCCCAGATAATTTTGTAACACATTTGGTACTCACAGGGCTTTAGATCTCCCCAATTTGGGCACAACCCCTATTAGTGGTGGCAATTTTTTTTAGGATGGGACAGAGGATGGGGCACATACCCCTGGGGGATGAGCAATCAGGAATCATCCCTGGTAGTAGTGCCTCTGCGAAGGGATTTCTTCACCAATGGCCAAAACCCAGTGTGAGGCAACACCAACTTTATTTTGCGTTTCATGGGCCCACCGACATTAAAAAATCTAATAAAAATAAAATGTCAAATTGCCATTTTTATATTCTCAATGAAAGTTTGAACATAAATACTTTTACCCCCTTCTTATTCCTGATTGTATGAATTAGGCTGCTGTATTCTACCTGAAACAATGACAGCAAATAAAAATGCCAAACAACAAAAAATAAATACCTTTCACTATAATTTTTCACTGTAAGTCAGCGAATTGTTGTTGCTGTTGTTGTAAAATGCTGCTAATACTACTTAGGCAATAATGACATTCAATGTAAATCAGGAACCTTCACTGGCTGTGATCTACCCATATTTCGACAGTGATGCAGTATGTCAGAGCTAGGAAATGGAGGGTGTTTCAACAGCTCAGCCTATACAGCATAATTTAAGTTACTGTTGAATTACAACACATATAAAGGAAGTGGAAAGAGGTGCCGACATACTGGCAGAGCCACATGACTTCTCAGCATAGTCTACCGGTTAACCTATTCTAAAGCACATACCAAGAATCTAACGATTCGTGATATGTGTTGTATCTCAGGTACGCTTTTATTGTACCTGTTCATGTGGCAACTTGGATGATATGACCACACGGCCCCTAGCACCGGCATAAGTGGTATTAGATACAAATCTAGAGCTATGATGGAAATGCTCTGACAACTCGTATATTGGTAATTGGTGAGCTGTTTCGCTGTGACAACTCGTACACTGGGGATTGGCGAGCTGTATCGTCATCAGATGAAAATGACGACATTTAGCACAAAAGACTAGTCTGTAAGGCCCGATGTCGACCCAGCATCAACTTCCCACATATGCCAACATATATCAAAGACCAAAAGGTCTGCACAGGGGGCAGGGCTGTTGAGGCACATGTAATGCAAAATTCGCTAGATTGTTCTGAAAGACAACCACAGCCACAACAAATAGATTTGGAGTGTATGTTGGCAGTTAACATGTGACTTAACATAGTTTTTGACCTTGAGAAAATAGGTCAATGTCAGTCCTATTCATTGACTTCAGGTCCATCATCAGTTGCATATGTGGTATCAATTTAGAATGCCTAGCTATATTTCATGTTATATCATAATATAAAGTATATAACCTCGAGAAAATAGGTTGAGTCAACTGGGATAGGCTTGTAATCCGTCACCAATTGCACAAGTATGATGAATTTGGAGAGCCCATCTTCACTCCTTTCTAATAATAAATTTGACCTCGATAAAACAGGTGAAGGTCAGTCAATTTCATTAATTAGGCTTCTGATCCATCACCAGCTGCATATGTAGTATGACAAGAAAGATGGGCAGACAGAGAGACAGACAGACAGACAAACAGATAACATGGAAAATTCAGTTCATTTTGGGGCATCGTTACATATCATCTTCAAAGTCTAAATATTCTGTCAAAATGCACCAAAACACCATTTTTCTTCTATTATAGAGAAGAAAAGCAACTCTGAGTAGCCGGGATTACAATTTTATTCTGTATATTTCGCTATTAGTTCCAGCATCTTAAGCATTGAACAAAGTTACAAACAGCTTCATATGCACAGTATATATACAAGGCATAATGTGACCTTAGCCAATATGCATTTATGAATAGTAAGCCAGTAAATTATATCAGTCAAGTTGGGCGGATATTAAAATGCCGTCATTTTCAGAAATTGTTAAATGTTAAGCGATGACCTGTCAGCGATCTACAAATAGTGTGATTCAGGTGTTACAATACACACTCCACAATTGTTGTAACTCGCATGGGAATATACAATTATGAAACATGCGAGTTACATTTGTAGGATTCCATCAATTCTGATGTGGATTGCCAAGAAAATTATACCTATATTATCTTAAAATGACACAATCTGATTAAAACTCAGACTTAATAAACCGCTCCTCTTTCGGACATGTCGCTGATTAAGATCTGGGACAGTTCCTATCTTAAATCTGTCGCGCATGTCAGACTGGCGACCAATCACAGTCCAGCCTCAACAGGCGAAGAGCCTTTATCGGCGCTTTCCATTTGGAGGCAAGGCCAGCATTGCTCCGGTATAGTAAATGGAAGTGCACAATCAAGCATTGCCAGCGGCCACGCCGACTACGCGAAATGGAAAGCGTCCTATACCGGTATTCAGTGGCGGCCAAGGGCGAGATCTAAAATTATGGTGTGTTGGCGTGTCCGCATTAAAGCAAGAGCGACTGCAGGTGCTCTCTTGCATGCTACGTAAAAGACACTGTATAGCCGTTCTTCTTACCGGCTACGGGAAATCTTTATGTTGCCGAGTGTACGGACGAGACGCAGAAAAATCCCCGCCTGAAGGCTGAAGCTTCAGGCGGGGCTGTCGACTCAGTCCATGAGCGATCACCGAAGATATTATTTGCTCCCCGTTGCTCTCTTCAATGACAGACCAGGTGAAAAGATCAAGGGATATTTCTTGCACTGCTGGATATATAGGTACGGTTATTTGTTTCATAAAATCAGTTCATAACTGCATCGCAACAAGAACGGAGATTAGCCGTCACGCTATAATACGAGGCGTCTCATTGGGCGACTATTTGACCCGGAAACTATTCGATTCGGAGTTCATCTGACGGATTTGTTATAGGAACTATCCCAGATCTTAATCAGCGACATGTCCGAAAGAGGAGCGGTTTATTAAGTCTGAGTTTTAATCAGATTGAAAATGACAGTCCTTATCCAAACTTCAGGACATGTAGAAATATTCAATGTAGGTACATACCCACTATATCACCATACTTTATTCATTTGTGCAGTTTACTTAGTTCTTGCCAGATAAGAAGATTATGTATTGTTTTCATCAATTAGAGTGTGTATTGTATTACCTGAATCACACCATTTGTAGATCCCTGTCCGGTCATTGCTTAACATTTAACAAATTTCTGAAAATGACAGCATTTTAATATCCGTCCAACCTGCCGGACATAATTTACTGGCTCACCTATTCATAAATGTGTATTGGCTAAGATCACATTATGCCTTGTATATACTGTGCGTATGGAGCTGTTTGTAACTTTGCTCACTGCTGAAGATGCTATAACAAACAGTGAAATATACAGAATGAAATTGTCATCCCTACTTGGAGTTGCTTTTCTTCTCTATTATTGGAAAATCATCAGTGGTTCCAATGGATTACTTCAATTAGATATACATGTAAAAATTTCCCAGGTGGGATGTGCCATATAGCAGGTATGTATTAGTTTCACTTCAAAAATCTTTCTACTTTTTCAGTTCAAGAAATAATTATCAGCATTTGTAATTATGCTGTCAAAATGCAACAGTATGTTCAACAGCATTAACTGAGTGATAATTTGTGATGTTATTCATTGAAAACTGGCCAGAATGCATCCCCAGACATCTGGAAGTCCAAGCCTTCACAGCCACTGGAGATAAAGAAATGGACTTGGGAACAGGATCAAATTATTATATCAGTAATGGAGAGAGAAATCACACTAATTCTGGAAATGAAGTGTTTACTTTGTTGACACAAGGGGTGTACTAGTCCACTTATGTAAATTGCATTATGCAATAAGTCAACCATTACAGGTTTTATTACCAGAATAGTCAACATACAGGCCTCAATATGAGGCCTGAAAGGTAAAGCAGAATATAATGGCCTGAATTCAAGCTCACTTGAATCCTTAAATTCTCCATACTGACCATCCACTGATGCAGCCTAGACTAAGATATATTTAGCTGACTTTACCCTATGCCACATGATTATGCCAGCGCTAACAGCACCAATGTCCTTTCAATCCATTTTAAAACCATACTGTTAATAAAATTAGTAATTGGAAAAAAAGAATGTATAATGAGATATAAATCAAACATTATGTTGATGGGCTGCAAAATCCGTATGAGAGGTGGTCCTTCAATTTCTATCAAAAAAAAACAACAAAACTTTCAGGCCTTTGTCTGACAATAATAAACTTCATAAACAGATTAAATGCCCATAAATTGTGCTAAAAACATTTACTGTCTATAGTGCCATCCAATGATAAACAATATCACAAACCTACATGATGAAGCAAAATCCTCAGATGTGGCCTGGGGAATGTAGATATTGGACTCAAGTCGTGAGAATTTCATATATTTAAAAAAATGGCCATTTGGCTCACAAGAGATGTAAGTTATAACACTGGGAATGCTATGATCATGTTCAGCAAAACAGAATTACTTTTCCCTGATTAAGAAGCAAATTTCCATTTTTGTGAAAAGAAAATCTTATTTTGAAATGCAAAAATGACTCTGCATGATTCGCCAACACCACCAAAATCTTGTCAGTTCTTTGCCTATCTTGCAAGATCATTATACCCAAATTACATGGAAATCGAACACATTGTTCAGAAGATATGATGTTACACATGTTTACCTGCATTCACGTCTTTTGCGCCACCTAGTGATGACCAAATGTCACGAAAAACAAGCGGGTGAGATCTAAAGCCCTAGGGAGATGGGCACATAAGAGTTCAATGGAAAAACTTTAATCATGATAATAGTTATAGAGGTTTTGTCATCAAGTCAGATAAATACGATTTTTCATTTAAATGGCAATTTGGTTCGCACCGAAAGGGAATTATCATGTCGGCAATCCTATATTTATGCTTGGCAACCTAGAATAGAACAGTTTTTAAATATTTCTTCAAGCGAATTGGTGAATTTCCATTTCACGAAAAACTTTTTTTTTGAGATGCAAAAAATTTGCCTTTATAATTATGCCCGCTACACCAAAACCTTTTCAGCACATTGACTATCCTTCGAGACCACGGTTATAAAATTTCAAAGAAATCAGACACGTCGTTCAGGCGAAATCGTCAGAGAAAGGTTTACCTATGCTCTGACTACAACGCCACCTAGTGTTGAGCAGCAGGTATCAAAATACAACCAGACAAATTTCCCAGGCCTAAGGAGATAGCACACCAAGTATGACCCGAAAATATTTAACGGTTTTAGAGATATTCACGTTTAAAGTCGCGGCGGCGGCGGCGGATCCGGCGGAGCCGTTTCTCATGAAAACATAAGAGCATCCACTTTGTGAAAATGCTCTAATTATAATAAATAAAGCTGCACAACATTGAAATTGGTGGAAAGTTACAGCATCATCATCTGTCTTGAATTCTTGATGGATTGACTGCAGCATCGCCTGGTGTTCCAGGCTTGCAAACGAATGTTCGAATACTATTCAAATTGTACTGCCGAAGCTTCGAATGCTAAAATTTGCCATTCGTTTCAGCTCTACTACATATAAATCTGTATAGAATGTGCATCTGGAGATTTCTACTCACCACAATGAAAATACTTGAATGACCCAACTATGAATATACTACTGATGGTAGTTCTGGATATGAGTTACATGTAAACAATGACTAAGGGAAGACAATATGTATGACAAAAGGAGGGAATATAATTACTCAAGAATTTCCAGTAGCAGTGAAATACATGTGTGATATATTGTAACAGTAGTTGAGCTCATAATTCATAACCCTGATTATAGCACCACTGTATTATATCAGACATGTATAGGAACAAATTGACAGGATAGGATTACCTGTACATTGTCTGTCTGACTGACGGAGTGTGGGTGGATTATGGATTGACTAACTGCACCTGGTCAACAAGGAATGTACACTGGAATATTTACAGATGGTATTAATGATCTCAGATGGCTTTACCAGATCATGGTACATGTATCTGTAACTAGGGATAACAACGGATGTAACGGACCAATAAACTACATGTGCAATGTAATACATGATAGTGAATGAGACCAGTGAGGAATGCCACTGTCACTGATGAGCAGGAAGACAATTAACGACATGTACATTCATACCATCCTGTTCCTAGTGTAGAGCCATAGGGCAGCAACCATCCAATTGGTTATAGATCATTAATTACACACTATCATCCAGATTGTTAATAAATTATGTATGTGATCATACATGTACATGTAGTCACAGGTCTTAACCTACTCATGAACATATTAATTAGAAGATTACCACCTTACCTACATGTATATGATGCAGTAAGAGACAATGACATGTATACACATGTACTTGTTCATGGCTGTCCTAGGTGTATGTCTATAAATACACAATTGCAAACTTTAAATTTGGCCATGTTCACAGTTTAAAAATAAAATTTGTATACATTTTCACATAGCTGTGTCCAGTTTAATTATAGCACATATATCTACATCATGTACTATAGGTACATCCTATATTTCCTTACCCTACCTTAAATACATGACAGATGCACAGCAATGACCTGCTTTACCTATTGATACATTGATCCACCGAAGAAATATATATTGTACTTGTAGCAAAAACATACTTGGTGTACATGGCTATGTTCGGTCAAGTAATACTTTCTGTATAAATGAATACAAATGTAGTACAATGGTACATGGATTTGAGGAGACCTATTTCACATTCAACTATGCCAAAGGCAGTTCATAATTGTCTCATTGTACATACCACATATCTGTCCTTACAAATCCTATATTGTCTGTTTCTGAACACATGAACAGGCTGTGGGTCTGGGTTGCAATTTCTAGGAATTTTCCAACTCAGATTTGGCATAATTGAGTATTATATAGGCAAATATCCATTGAAACCACAGATTAGTTTCAATAATAGAGAAGGGAAGCAACTCTGGATAGAGATAATAATTTTATTCCATATTTTCTCCATAGCATCTTCACATTTAGCAGGGGTCGAAATATTCAAAATAATTTACCTGTCACACGAGACAGGTGACCAAAATGTTTACCTGTCACCTTTAAGAATTACCTGAACAAGCAATCGTGACATGAACATGTAACTCGAGATTAATGACAAAGTTAGATGTTGCAAGACACTAATAAATTAATGACACCTTGTTTACTTGCACTTATTAGCAGGCGTTTTGAATGAATTTGTTGAAGATGTATTTTGAACACCAAAACAAAATTATTGGCTACCTGTCAATAGAGACAGGTACTTTATTTCTCTACCTGTCTCTTTCAAAAATTACCTGTCAGACACAGGTAGACAGGTGTAAATTTTGACCCCTGTTTTAGTCTATAGCCGTATTGGTTTGTGGATGTCATAAATTGTGCTTAGCAACATGGAGATGGTAGCATTTCGATGCAATAAGCCAGGTTGGAATTAGCGAACGCCATGACAGTTCATGCCGCTGGGACAGGGGGGCGAGATAGCACAGTCCACCGGTTAGCCTTCTTTACCCACCTGTACCACTGCCTCATGCATAATCAGCTGTGATGGTAGGTATCTCCCATCTCACTTATTAATTATTAATGAGTTCAATGATCATATGAAGCACCATCACTCCTCTATGTTCATGTTTTCTTCTTAGGAGAACTAAAGTTACCATCCCTTAAAAATGCAGGTCGATCCAGGATTTTCGGGGAAACCATTTCTTATTTTTTTGAGAGGAAAATTGTATGCACAAGTACTTTGGGCTTGACGACTTGAAGCCACGCAAATTCATGATACACTTGGCTCAATGACTTCGCTGGCCATAGCATTTTTCATTTTTTTTATGGGTGTCAAAATGGCTCAGAATTAGGCCATTTCACCAGCCTAAAACAAGACTTCAATATACGCCCGCTCACAGCTTTGACTGCAGAAACCAAAACTTAACAGAAACAAATTTTGAGAGTCTAGCTAAGATCTTTCATAAAATATGACGAAAATCAAATTTGACCTGAAAAACTAGGTCATGGTCCATCATCTTCAATAAAATGATCCATCACCAGTTACATACATGGTACGATGTATCACGTTGGGCACACCGGTTCTCGTCAGATCATCGAAGTTAAGCAACATTGGGCTCGGTCAATACTTGGATGGCCGACCGGGTGCTGTACTGGCTGGGCTGATCAGTGTCCAGGATAATAGGAACTGTGGACACTCGTGTTCATGTTGGAGAGCCATAGCCATGATCACAAATGATATTACAAGAACTAAAATTTGACCTTGAAAAAATAGGTCAGGTTGGTCAAACTGGAAAGGCTTCTTCTCAATCACCAGTTGCATAACATTATGAATTTGAGAGTCTAGATGTAATCCTTCAAAAGTAATCACCAATATAATTTGACCTAGATACAAAGGTCAAAGGTCAGTTATATTCATCTGGCTTTTGACCCATCGCTAGTTGCATGTCAGTGTTCGTATGGTCATGGCGAATCAATCCATAAAAGTCATGGAATTTGAAAATTAATTTCAAGGTCGTCACATTGATCTGACAATGATTGAATGTTGCATCTGATGCTTGCTATTGAAATTTGTGGAATTTTGTCTCTGGTCATGGAAAAAATTCAAATAGGCATTGAAAGTGTCCATCAGGCAAATATTCGTCAGAAACATGATCCTCGACCTACATAACTGTAAAATTTTCAGAACATGAACTACCAAATGAACAGACGGTAAATCAGGGGAGATGACTTTAAAATTCCCTAAAATTCCAGAATGCATTTGAGTGGAAATTGAGCGATGTTCTGTGTTCAAGAAAGCTTTCATTTACAACAAACTATGGAACGAAACATCATCTGGAAAACGGTTGGAAAGTGTTCGTTTCAGCCAACGTGGTGTAGGCTAAAATTAGTTATCGGTGATAGATCAAATCCTGCAGGAAACCTGGCAAGGCCAGAGCTCCCACATTGTTGCTGCTGCCAAAAAAGCCACATGACATGGTCAGTAAGAAGCATGTCACGTTGTCAGTCTTCTTGGCCACCATTCATTGCAGAATGCCAGTTTAGCACAGCCTACACCTTCCTTTACTCAGTCTACATGTACATGGGCAAGGTGCCACCACAGCAGGCGAAGTGTGATACCCAATTTTGATTAATGATTTATTGTCGCAATCATGTAAATGTACTTGTCAAAAGGGGAGGTAATTCATGTTTCAGAACAGTGAAGGGTATTTGGATAAGTTAAATTACTGGGAACATCAGCCAAAACTGGCTTCAATATATGCCTGTACAACACATCCTAACACACAAAATTGATATTTGATGATTTAATGATATATTTAATTGATGATTTCCTAATTTAGAGATCATAGTGACCTTGACCTCTTCACTTTGACCACAGTTTGGGTATGCAACACATTGGCTGAGTTTCCACCTAATGTGTCTTTACCGACACAAAAAATTAGGGATTTTTATCTATTTTCCAATTTTGGAAGTGACACTTTGACGTTTGACTTTGATCTAAATTTTGCTACATGTACATGTACATAACATCTTTTCCCCCAAATGAATCCACTAACAAAGAGTTAGATTTATCTATTCCGGTTCAAACATTTTCTTTCGCAGATGTACGTGGTTTTGTTGTCCCTGATACAGGTAGGCCTAGCAGATACGAAATTCAAATTAAAGTCAGCCTTTGTCCATGGAGAATTTCTGATTTGTCAGTGAACAGGTCATGAAAAGTCATGGAATTGTACATAAAAGGTCATTTAATGTCATGGAATTTCCAACCCTCACAATTAGCAATTGCCAAGGTAGATGCTGTGGCATAGTAAGTTCATGTCTGCAATTTTTAACATTGTGTTCAATATGGGTCATTTTGATGTCACATGATTTTTGCCCAGTTGACTTTTCCTAATTATGAGTGAGTGAGTGAATAGAATTTAACGTCGCTTTCAACAATATTTCAGTTATATCACGACAAACCAACTAAGCACCACCCAGCCCAGTTGTGTTCCTGCTACTTCAAAGAAGAAATCTTTGAAGCAGCATGGAACCAGACACCCTCCATCCATCCTATGCGAGGACAGCGCACAAGACACAGACAGGACGCTTACATGGTGCATGAAGCCTACTATAGTAGGCTCCATGCATGGTGCAATAAAGACAAGTTACATTACAGTGTTAGACATCACATTATCAAGTTCCTGTTGAGTGTTGTTGAATTTAGCAAGAACCCTGCATATATGTTATATGAATTTTTAAAGCCTGGCTATAATCCTTCAAGATATATATTGTGTTAACAAGCAAGATGGACAGACAGATGGACAGACCCAAGCAGCAGACAAGCCCATTCAACCAAATTAGCGGAGGAGTAAAAACATTCTCCGCCATCACAATCCACATCTCTGAACTGTACTTCAACATGAAATATCTCAAAGATTAACTGATTTTTCAGCCACAATGACCTTGACCCTTGTATATTTTGATCTAAAACAGAATAGGTTGAAGGTTCCTGCCCCATGGGTAAGATATACCCAAAGTTTGGTACCAATCCATGACCTGGAACTGCAAATATCACACAAACACAAAAGGTTAACTGACAAATGGACAGACAGACAGACGGACGGATGGACAGATCTTGCTATCTGGTATCACCACATCCCACAAATTGGCGTATAAAAATTAAAACCTGCTGTACATACCCTCACGGCAAATACAAATAACATTTTGGATGGCTCAAGGTGCCATGGTCAGTGAAAATCACAGAAAATAAGAATAAGAGAATTTATCCCATTTTTTTTTTTTTTCAATACAAAATTGATAAACACCACCATCACAGCTGGGAAAGACCTCTTTACAGTATTATAACATGAACACATCAACGACACACCTCACCTTCCATTTGTCGAGACAGTTAAAAAGATATAGAAAATACAGCTTTCCAGACTCCAGCCTCAAGTTCCCAAATAAGACTGAAATAGCATATGTACATACCAATTAGAAAAATATAAACCGAATAAGATTTTGTCTCTCTCCTTTTTTCCCTCGGGTCATAACATCAAACGAAAATAGTAGAGGCAATTATTAATATCATTATTGCTCGTTTCCTATAAAATGTATGGCTTTAACAGTCTACATGTACAAATATATTATTGTCCAGGAAGTTGACCCCTAATACAAGTAAATATATTTGGTTAAAAAGGGACACTGGTTCTATATTTGGACAATAATATGGAGCACTGTAATGTAGAACAGATTGGACCGGGGATTTCTTCTGCAATCCGACTATTCCAAGTATACAACAAACTGAATATGGACTTAGTGAAAAGTGAGTGAGTGAATAGGATTTAACGTCACTTTCAATATTATTTCAGTCATATCACTATGAACATGACGAACCAACTAAGCATCACCCGGCCAAGTTGCGTTCCTGCTACTTCAAAGATCCCCAGCATGGAACCAGACACCCTCCATCCACCCTATAAAACACCGAGGACAGCACAAAGACACAGACAGGACGCTTACATGGTGCAATAAAACAAGTGATATTACAGTGAGGAATTACTACTTTTAGTAGGGACAGATCATGTGGATTGATTGAAGTTTGGGATAGAAAGAGTATCAGTATGAGGCCAAAACTAAAAAGCTTTTTGTTTGGGGTAACATAACCTTGCTACAAATCACGAGTCGGTAGGTCAATTTTTATTTATTTATTTACATGTATATAAATTTTTTTCATTCAAACTTTTTATTGATCTGGTGACAATACTGCTTCATGACAGTATCGGTAGAGACAGATGTGACAATACTTTTTTCATGACAGTGCCGGTAGAGACAGAGTGAGTGAGCGAGTGAATAGAATTTAACGTCGCTTTCAACAATATTTCAGCTATATCACGACGAACCAACTAAGCACCACCCAGCCCAGTTGTGTTCCTGCTACTTCAATATTACAGTGCTAGCCATCACATTATCAAGTTCCTGTTGCTTCTCAGCAAAATGCATTGAAGCAACAGGAACCTGAACCCACCCACCGGTAGAGACAGATGTGACAATACTGCTTCATGACAGTGCTGGTAGAGACAGATGTGACAATACTGCTTCATGACAGTGTCGGTAGATACATGTACAAATGTGACAATACTGCTTCATGACAGTGTCAGTAGAGACAGATGTGACAATACTGCTTCATGACAGTGTCAGTAGAGACAGATGTGACAATACTGCTTCATGACAGTGTCAGTAGACAGATGTGACAATACTGCTTCATGACAGTGTCAGTAGAGACAGATGTGACAATACTGCTTCATGACAGTGTCAGTAGAGACAGATGTGACAATACTGCTTCATGATAGTGTCAGTAGAGACAGATGTGACAATACTGCTTCATGACAGTGTCGGTAGAGACAGATGTGACAATACTGCTTCATGACAGTGTCGGTAGAGATAGATGTGACAATACTGCTTCATGACAGTGTCGGTAGAGACAGATGTGACAATACTGCTTCATGACAGTGTCAGTAGAGACAGATGTGACAATACTGCTTCAAGACAGTGTCAATAGAGACAGATGTGACAATACTGCTTCATGACAGTGTCGGTAGAGATAAATGTGACAATACTGCTTCATGACAGTGTCGGTAGAGACAGATGTGACAATACTGCTTCATGACAGTACCGGTAGAGACAGATGTGACAATACTGCTTAATGACAGTACCGGTAGAGACAGATGTGACAATACTGCTTCATGACAGTACCGGTAGAGACAGATGTGACAATACTGCTTCATGACAGTACCGGTAGAGACAGATGTGACAATACTGCTTCATGACAGTGCCGGCAGAGACGGATGTGACAATACTGCTTCATGACAGTGCCGGTAGAAACGGATGTGACAATACTGCTTCATGACAGTGCTGGCAGAGACGGATGTGACAATACTGCTTCATGACAGTGCCGGTAGAGACAGATGTGACAATACTGCTTCATGACAGTACCCGTAGAGACAGATGGGACAAACAGTGAAAATATTATCATTCCTGATTTACACACAGCTAGTTTCCTGATTTACATATATAATTTCAATATAAGACAGTTTCAGAAAGACCCTATATTTCTCAGATGAATAAAAGAAAAATAATACATTAAAACCTTTTTGGCCTTTTTGGTGGGTGGATAGGGTTACCCCAAACAAACAACTTTTATAATTTTAACCAGAGTGGTTATTTATCTGATATCATACGAATTTGATATAAGCTCATATGAAAGGAGCTTTAGCCAGTTTCATATGGGTTTTATCAAACGAGTGTGATAAATATCAGACGAATGACAAGGTGTATGATGATTATTTCTCGCATTATATTTTGGCAAAATTGGTCGAAAAGAATAGAAAGATTTTTAGCAAAATGTATGAGCACAAGGGCGGTTCCCGCGAAAATTCAAAGGGGGGGGGGGGGGATTATGTGAGGGTGAGGTGAAGGTCCAGGGGCCGCCTAGGCTGTGGAAGCTCCGGGCTCCTAGATCGCCGGAGATGCGTTCTAAGCATTTTCCCGGAAATAAATCTGAACAAAATGTATGCAAATTTATGGTTCTATTTTCATGCTTGTTTTGCATTTACGAGCACGCATCGATAGTGAAAAATCACACCTCATGGAACATTAAAAACCAGTACACATGGTGATAGGATTCATTTACACAAAATTCAAACAAGGAAATCCTCACAACCCATCAGGTGAGGATCCAGGGGCCATCTGGGCCCTGGAAGCTCTGAGGTCCTAGATCGCCAGAGATGCATTCTGACCATTTTCGCGGAAGTAAATCTGAACATAATGTATGCAGATAATGAGATTTATGGTTCTATTTTCACGTTTGTTCCACATTTAAAAGCACGCATCGATATTGAACAAATCACATCTCATGCCTGAATCCATTGGACTGCCTAGTTATATTTAACACATACAAACAGGCGCAGTAGGTGAAGGTTCAGCGGCCGCCTAGGCCCCGAAAGCTCTGAGGTCCTTGATCGCCGAAGATGCGTTCTACGTCATGGACTATTATAATTAGAAACCAATATGATACCGATACAATTGAATTACGGTACACAAAGCTGAAATAAGCGAATCCTCACAGCCCAACAGGCGAGGGTCCAGGGGCCGCCTAAGCCCCGGAATCTCTGAGGTCCTAGGTCGCTGGAGATGCGGTCTACTTGTTTTTCAGGAAATCAATCTGAAAATAAGGTATGCAGATTAATGGTTCTATTTTCATGTTTGTTTCCCATAAGCAGGTATCGATATTAAAACAATCACACAACTCATGTCTGAATCCAGTTGACTTTCTAGTTATATTTAATACAAACGAAACGATGACATTTACATCATGGAACATCAGAAACCAATATGATACCGATACGATTCATTTACACAAAGCTAAAATTAAAGTGAATCTTCAAAGTCCAACAAACGAGGGTCCAGTGGCCGCCTATAGCTCCGGAAGCTCCGGGGCCCTAGATCACCTTTGAGTTCCAAGCGCTTTCCCGGAAATAAACCGGAACATAAAGTATGCAGATTTATGGTTCTATTTTCCCTTTGGTTTCGCATTTATGCATTGATATTGAAAACTATCACACCTTATGCCTGACTCCATTTGACTTTCTGGTTTAACACATACAAAACAGACCTATAACACACCAAGACACATGATTAAAAAGTATGTTCAAAATGACTTTAAAATATATGGCTGGGGAAATAACCTGAGAATAACCTGCAGGTTCACAGTATATATTCCGGTTTTAACACAGAGGGCTCGTCGGAATATCAAATTCGGATTTTTATATTAATATGGAAACTCGAGAAGAAAATGTATCACAGCTTCTCTCTCTCCACAACAACAAAAGGTAGCTATGTTGGTAGATGATGGTAGTCCCTAAGGGAGTAATAGTCAGTCCTGAGTTGGGTGATAACTGTGAATGATGCTTTATCAGGAAAGACCAGACAGATGTTGATTTTCAACTGTGGTTTGTATTCAAAGAGTAACATAATTATTATGGCTAATTTATTTTTCCATTGATTACATCAACTTGTACTTAATGAATGTGTGTAAGGTCAATTAACACATTTTGATGTAAATTTTGCTGACAAAATAGTAGCTGCGAGATTGTTGAAATTTGGGATCTTCATAACCCAGAACCAGAACCTGTCCAGCGATTGCTGAGTGAGATTTGTAATGTCTGAACCCCAAATTATGTTAAAAATCCAGTTGCACAGATAATGTTGTGATATTCCCCAAAAATGAAAAATATCATGCTACTTCAATGTTGTAGGGTGTTCATGTACTACTGTCTGTCCCAGATTATCCGAGACGTTTTCGTCAATATTTCGGAGACAGTTTATAGCACAACATTGAAACTTCACACAGTATATACATGTAAACTAAAAAATACTAATGTTTTTCCCTATATCTTATTAAAATATGTTGAGAATTGATGAAAATCACCAATATCTACCATGTTATTTTGGGGCCGCGATGATGTTGATCTGCCAATGTTATAACATGCAGGAATGACGTCATGACGTCAAAAATGAACCCACAAATCTCCCATCTAATTTTTGTTTTCGCGATTTATTGAGAACTACAGGAAGGATTCTCTTGATACTTTGGAATAAAATTAGTACTTTTTAGTTTCAATATCGTCAGATAAATTGTCTCTGAAATATCGCCAAAAACATCTCGGATATATTATCTGGGACAGCATGCAGACTGTGTTCCAGTGACAACATTCATGTTAGAATGTGCAACTGCATTATTACGTAATGTAGTATTCTATATCAGTTTGGTACATGGAGCTATCATTGACTAAACTTTCACCTTTTGGTTTAGATATTCAGATTACATGACCCAATTTTTACATGATTCTGACTTAAAGGAGTACTTACCTTATTTTCATATATGTTCCTATTACAAAGGTTAGACTCTAAAAGAAATATAACCAACTATTTTGCTTTCGTTGGGGGCGATACTCTATTAGTTTTATTACAATTTGTGAAGTCATATTTCCGCTTTGAAGTCGACGTGGGCGCCGCCATATTGTCTGTGGGATGACGCGACTGATGACGTCAGCATTCAGGACAACGTCACGGCTAACGCTTGATCCACGGACGTTCCAACTACGGCATTTGAATTACTCTGGGTTCGAGTTTTAATTCGAGAAAAAAAAACTGGCGCGGCAAATCCCACGGGGGGAATTCCTAAAAGGAAATTGGTTTAGGTTATCTTCGCCAACTGAAAAATTTCTTCCCAAAGTTTCTCAGCTGAGACCTGCCCGATTCAATTTGGACAAAATTTGAAACTGAGCGGTAAACTAAAAGAGCTTTCTCTGCAATTGTCAAGTGATTTCAGCTGAACGACGATGCTTCTAAGTTCATAAACATTTTCATGATTACACTTGAACTACTAGAATCAACTAGAACGCCAGTGAATTTACTGGGGTCCTTCTCCTGCGAATTATCGGCATGACCATCACGATCAACCTTAAATCTCCATGACGTTGTGACGTTTTTAGATGAGTATAAACTGACTTCCGCTCATCTAAAAACGTCACGCAATAGTGCAATGGCGGCGCCCAGTACACGTCGTTGCGAGCAAAAAATAGTCAATATTTCCTTTATTTCGCATTCTATCAACATAAGTTTTATATAATAAGGCTTGGAATACGATTGCTGATAAATATAGTCACACTCAAAAATAAGGTAAGTACTCCTTTAAGTTACATGTACATCACATTTTCTATGTAAAACAACTGATCAAACAGGATCACATGATACTAGTATCAATGAAATTGAATATACTGAAACCTGGAAAAAAGAATGGCAGGTGTCCTCAATTTAAAAGCTATGATTCATAAAATTATCAGAATGACTGATCTATTTTTGTCAAATATTTTACTTGAACCGGCATGCCTGCTGAGTGAGACTGACAAAGACAACTTCTTTCAGAACAAAATTACTACCAGTACGTCACTCAGTTTACCTTCATTTGAAACTAAAGTACCCACCTCTTCAAATAACTTTAGATAACTTTTAATCTGCGTCTTCAACTTCTGTAAATTCAGTCTTTTCAGAATTGGTATTTGTAAACTGGTCTAGCGACCACCTTCCCCAAAATAATGGCTGACACTCTTCCTGTTTAGCTTCCGGTGGGAGGATTCCAGAACAGCCAATGGTGTAACTTGTATGATTTCACTCAAATAACGGAATAATGGCACAGAAATCACATTCTAATATTTTCAGGGGCATTACATAAATGATAAAATTAGACTCGAGTATTCATAAATTCTTAAATCTAAGAAAATAGAAAAGAAATAGTAGTTGGAACAGCCATCCTGTCAAGTATGTAAATCAACCAGGGGAGAGAACTCTGTCCCTACTTTCTCATTCCGGATCTGCACTTCGAAGGAGGAACAACGTCAATCGTCTACTTTCTCGTCTCCTCACGAATGTATGGACTGAATGGCACAAAGGTAGGGCTGCGTGTGATATTAGACTGTGTTCATGGATTGGCAAATAGGGAGGGCATATGTTGCAATATCCTGTCTGAGCTAATTGATAAGAAACTACTCATCATTTCCAAATTATGCCAAATGCTAATGAACAACAACAACAACAACAATTGTTGCACAAGATTTGAGCTGAAAAACAAATTGATTTGGGGGAATTATGCAGTGGCCAATCGTATCAGTGAACCATAATTTATGGCCTGGGTGGCGAAACATAATATACACTATAAGTGGAAATGATACTGGTAAATTCAATTCAATTCATTTGTTGTAGTAAATGTGCCCTTGCAGGCCTTGTTTTTCGTTAGAATTCACGGGAATCCAAATCAATAGATTCTCGCAACACAGCTCCACAGGAATCCACGGGAATCCAGTGCTATCATTTCTATACAGATTGAGAAAATCTTATGGGAATCTGTTGGATTCCCGCAAATTATTTTGCGGGAGTGCTGACGGGAATTGGATTCCCGGATTCCCAAAAGGGTCTAAAAGCTGACCGTGCTCACGGGAGCTCTGGTTCTGCACAGCACGGTCTCTTCTGGGGACGGTCTGTGATACCAGGGGGAGTAACTCTTTAATTACTCTGGCATTAAGAAGGACGCGACGAGTGACAACGGCGCTTGCATATCGAGTTCTAAAACAGTTCTGAAGAGCCGAAACTACTAAATTCATTCTTTCAATGTTTTTGTGAGATGTATACCTGATGTGCTTCATCCAGACATTAAGTTAGCAATAAAATTCCTTCTAGCTGAAACTATTATCGGTACATGATGTAGTTTCAGTCATCTTCAGGGATAAATTATAATATAATTATATTCCTACATTCACAATGTAGGAATATAATTATATTACATAATGTAGGACTACCGATAAACTGAATGTTTTCACGCTGATAACATGGAAAAAAAATTATTGTGAATTGCACTTGAAACGAATACATTATTTTGAAATTATTTATATAATATATAGGCCCATATATTCTAGTTCCTTGCTTTAAAAATTACGACATTCTTACCAAGTTTAATGACTTAAATTAATAAACTGTGTTCTCTTGAAAGCAAAAAAACAACTATCATGATATAGAAATTAGTCAAATAAATCAATTAACTAATACAGAAAACTAAATGGTCAGAAAATATGCATCAACTGGTTTTAAACAAATGTTTGTATGTGTTTATTATATAGAATATTTTGTTTTCCCTAGAATATGCAGGCACTTGTATTAATCATGCTGTCAGTCTTATTCTCAGATAGATACCACAATCAGATCGACCACAATGTCAGCTTGTTGTTTGTAGGTAATTGTTTTGCTTAAATTGTGAACAACACGACTTCCATAAATATTGGTATTAATCTTTGACCTCAGGTGAACAGTCATGGTTGTATTGTTTAGTCTCAATGGTAAGTACTTTTGATGTAAGATTATAACAATAAATAACTGTAAAAGTCATTCATATAGCCTACTGCAGAAAGATGTAAATACCGGGAGAGATAGGAGTACAAAAGTGTTTGTTGAAAAAGTTATATCCAATTATTGTTTTTATTAATGAATAAATATATCACCCAACTGTTTCCATTGTTGATGTATTTATATGAAAAACCGTTTTTGAGAAATTGGTTAAAAGATCGGAAGAAAGTGAGTAAATAATTTTGCTTATTACATAATTTCTGACAAGATATGTTTCACTTTTTGTTATAAAGTCTAAAAGAAATATTTCCTAAATATTTAAGAATGTATGTTTTTTTGGCAAAATGCTTGACTCAATTGATCAATTATTATATTATCATTCTGAATATTGATAAAACTTATTATCACTCTGAATATTGATAAAACTCATGGCAAAGAAGGCAAAATCCAAAGAAAGAATTCAATCAAACAACAGGCATTCACAGCATGTGTATCTAAATTATGCTGTCAGTGCATGCCGAGTCAAAGTGGATTTTTGATTGTTCTCAAACAAGTTGTCTCCATTCGTGTACGCTCATTTTGAAAATCAAATTAAGATTGTTGCTTTTTGTTTTACCGATATTCGGAGAAATATCCAAGTTATGGCACACTTATATGATAAATCATTGCTTAGTTGGACTAAGGAATTTATATACTTCAGTATATCGATCACACACACGCCGCGAAGACAATAATACTAGACCGTCCTCCGGAGGGACCGTCCTGGAGAGCGACTCGGCTCCCGTGAGTACGGTCAGCTTTTAGATACGTCTCCGGATTCCCGTGGAAAAACAAGCCCTGCCTTGAAGTTGAAGGATTGGGTACAAATCAAAAATAGTAAAAAACATAGGTAAAGGACCCTGCACAGCTGTCTGTGAACTATGGTTCCCAACTCTATTATGAGTCAGTGCAATTATGAGCATTGGCTCCAACCACCTCGCTGGGGGTCTAATAGTACCCCAGCCATGCACCAGTCAGATTTTTGGACTGGATTCGGGGCCTTCGCGCACATCGCCAGAAGTAACATCATATATAGTAAAATAGATGTTTGCCAAATATTTCGATTACTTTTCAAGTCTGCATAATACCTCTGTTGACCTAGCGTTGAAAAGAATTATCTGGAGATTATTTTCCATGTTTATCTGGAGGGAGCACATGAAAAGTAGTTCGCTCATGTGCAAAACTGAAGGAGTTGTTTGGCCGGATTCAAACTGAACCATGCATACGTGGGTTTCCCCCATATATGACATAGCAACGTAGTAAAGGTCAACTTCCGCTATTGGAGGCAGGGATGATTAATGAGCCTGCGAAATGGGGCATGCGCTGTGGGGAGGATGGTGTGGCTATTGGTCTAGTGCGTCTGTCAGCTTGACCAGGCTCTATTCAGGGTCCTGTACAACGTAGTACTTCCAGTTGCCATATTATCATGTTCCATGATTTTGGTGGCTAATTGGTCCTCTAGCTGACTCTTTGTTTCTCAATTGCCTATGCCAGATTTTCTTCTGTCTTGGATGGGGGATTTTCTGCCATCCTGCTACAAGTATGATATTCTAGAGTTTAAAAAATTTAAAGAAATTCGATTGTTATATTTCTAAGCTCAGCTTACCTTCACAAACCGTGTTGACCCTTCCCACTATTGGGTTCGCGCTCTGCATTGGAATAGAAGGAAGGAAGTCACATATATGTAGTCTGAGTCAGAGAGAATTCTGGGTGGATCTGCACATGGGCATTGGGGGTACCTTACAGAGCAATATGGGTATTACAAGGGTGCTGTGTAGGCAGACTAGAGCAAAGGTATGTGAATGTAAGTTTAAGCTTAGAAAGAAAAATTCGTGTCTGTTATTTTGATCATAATTCTCAAGCACACAGCTGGTTTTTACCCCTTTAGGGTATTATCATCATCAGTGTCTCCTGATTGTCCAGTGTCTATGATCTTTCTTGTGGGCACAGAAGCATATTGAAAATGACTGACCTTGACCTATTTAATCAATGCCAAATTAGCAACATTGTTTGAAGGATGAATGCTAGGGTCTTCAAATTGCAACTAGGTGGTAGTGATTGACTGACGATTTAGTGTGATATTTCATGGAGGATTTTATCTACATTGTCCAATTTATACCACATAGGCAATGGATTATGGATCTGAAGTTTATTGATTATGACTGACTGACAACCTATTTTCTAATGGTCAAATTATATACATTCTGCCTTAAGATCTCCAAATTCATGTTCCACATGCAATTATGTGAGAATAGACAAGAAACCTTTGATGACTGACCTTGATCTACTTTTCCATGATAAAAATTACTTGATTTGAGTAGGAATGTTCAGCTAAAAAGAAGACTATATATAGAGATAAGAATTCAATCAAGCTCAACCAGAACCTCACTCAGTGCAACAATTTTCACATCAAGTGCAAAAAATTTCACATCAATTAATGGCAAAAGCTGATGTGGTCCAACATCCTATAGCTGTATTTCTACAGTCAATCCTGCTAGATCACATTTTTGTTAACGTAGTTGTCCAAGTTCTAAAAATACATCTTATGTAATGCATGTTTGCTGAGTGCAGACAGTAACTATTAGCTGAGGGGTATTGGAGCCAATTGACTACTTTCTCTCATGAACCTGCATGAACCCAACGAATCAGCTATTTTCTGAGCCTCAACATCGGATGATGCCATGTGTTACCGGTATGTAATCAGAAAAGCAGAGAGTGGTCAATGCAACCCAGCTAATAGTGGACGAAACACATTTTAGACTTCTAAGTTCTAACCTAGAAAAAGGTTATGTTGGTGTGGTCCAGTACAGGGGTTGAAATGGCAATAAAAGCAACATGTAGGTTCCAAAAGAAAATCAAAATTTTTCGTACAAGTTAATTAGGTAGCTTTTGAAAACAACAATACTGACAGAATATGTACATTGACAATATTTCCAGCCCAAAATACAACTTGGTAGAGATGGAACTTCACAGGGTTTGGGGTGATTTGATAAATTTGAGGATATTTTTGCTACCTGTCTCTTGTCACAGGTACATATTATTTTCTACCTTTTCAAAAAGCACCAGAAATTTTCATCAAAAGTAGGACAGCTCAGAACTTGTTGGTAACAGTCTCCTAATGTGCCTTCATTCCAAAAATAAATACCGATCGCCGATTTAATTTTACAATATTTTAACTAAAGGAAACAGATTGAATAATAAAAAGTTCAGTAGATTTCAGGCTTTACGTGTGAAAATACATTTACATCTCTTTAATGATTTTCAGTGCCCTTGTCCAGGACCAAAACAACTTTTTGAATTGCATTATTTTCCCAACAATACAACAAATTCTTATATATATAGTCCTATAGTAGAAAGGTAGCATTTATGTAGTTTACGGTAATTCAACTCAAGACCAACACCTTCTCGGCACAAGATAATAATGATTCTATGTCATTCTCCTGAGCATGACCGGTACAAAGACGAATAAATAGCATCTCTACATCACGTTGTTATCTAGATATATGAGACAACACATTTTGGGTATTGGCAATCTGATGAATGTAGAATTTGAGGATTGTACTTAGCATCTTAAATACAGCCTCTTAATACTGATTACATATCTGTTTAATTTCGTTTCCCATAATATAGTAGTTAATCAAAACGTGTGTATATAGCAAAAGTGTGTGTCTCAAGTTAACGGCAGCTGTTCAAATGTCCCCTGGAACGGTAATAAATTAAAGACGTCAACATGTGAACTTAGAGAATCTGCACTGTCGATGGTTTAATGTAATACCGGTACCATCTGTTGTGATATTTTTTTAACTCCCAGACAGATCTGTTTATTTTTGTCTCCCCTGCTCTGACCTCTAAGAACAATTTAATTATTACACCATGGCAGTATTAACTGCATTCTCAAATTCCAAGCCTATCAGACTGTTAGTTCTGATCTGTTTATAGGCCTATTGGGGGTGATCCAGCTACACTGCTGTGACCTCCAGCTCTCAAAACAATTACGGATGGCATATCCCACCAGGTTTTGTACTGTGTTATATATACAATGAAACATACAGCCAAGGGTTCCCGATGGACATGACAGTGCACTCGCTGAGCCATCAATAAATAATAAAAAAATAATTATAAATCAAATTTTCATCAGAATTCGGTCAGCTCAGAACTTGCTGGTAACAATGCCCTAATGCACGTTCATGCCAAAAATCAAGGTTCTAATGTCAACGGTTCTCCTTATTTTGCCGACGAAAGGATTCGGATGGACTGACTGACTGACTCACTCACTCACTCACTCATTACCGGACAATTTGCGATCTGTAGCCTACTTCGTAGGAATAATAATACATTGTTGTTATATGTTGTTTCCCAGATATACATAAACCATACTATATATTATTGTGCAGGCTATAGAGCTGTATGATTGTATGTCCATGATTGTGTCACTACATGTATGCGGGACAAAATATTAGAACCACAAACAGGGTAATATATAGTAAATAAAGGCAGCGAAACTGCCTATATCTACATAAATATACCGAAGACCTCCTGTCCTTGCAGGGTTACAGTAACATCACCCTGTCACTGTATATATGTTGCACTGGTTTCTGGTTAATTGCTTACTCATTAGACATGTTAGAGCTGTAGTTTTACTACTGGTTCCTGGTAGTGACTTATTATAATGATAGTTTTCTAATCGACGAATCATTCGACATTACATCCATTGAAAACGTTGGGGTTACTCCCCTTCATTATTTTTGTGATTGTATCTGCTCCCAGAGGGCGCTGTGATTAGCCTTGAATAAAAGTTTGTATAGGAAGCTGCTTATCATCATTTCATTCATGTCAATACGGTAAATGACGGAGCATGAAGACTGAGATGTACCCTGTTTCTCTAATTTTTCTAACAGCATTTTTAGACTTAGAAGCAGAAAAAACCATCTTTATGTCAACTGAGGCTAAGAACTGTGGCATGGATATGTTATTTTTCCCAAAAACTGAAAAGATAGCTAGTGAAATTTGTAGACTTATTTTGCAGAATTTAGCTCTGACTGCTTGAAGTTGAAGTTAACTTTTGCTGTTTGAATAATTAGAAGAAATATTCGGGTATGTAGTGGCTCTATAAAAAAAGTATAATCATGATAACTATGTCTATGACCAATAACTCTGAAACCTGATGACGTTTTTATCCCGCTTCCGTTCCATGAGGCAATTCACACCCATGAAAATTAAATGACAGATGGGGATCATAATACAATTCAGCTATTCTGTCACCTCCCTCGTGTAACATGACATCAATTTAATTGCCAATCTGAGGTCCCTGGACTGGCACAGATAACAGAACACGTTTTTATTTGGTGTGTCGGGTTACATAGTTATTTGAAGTCCAGGTGCCTCAAGGTGAACATGCCTTGCGGCATGCACTGTGCATTAACCATTAAATTGGTGTCGTGCTGCATAAGCGGTGGTAGATTTCAGGATAATTATTCACCTGTCATATAGATGAATGGGTGCACACATCACATGATTGAAAGTAGGATACAACGTCTTCAGGGTTTACGTCTACAGCCCACACAAATCACCTTGGCAATCAGCAATTGCTGAGGTAAATGCCGTGGCATAAGCAGTTCACCTCAGCAATGTTTAACATGGCATTAAATAGGAATTATTTTAATATGACATTATTTTTGCCGAGGTGAGTTTTCCGAATTGTGTGGGCTAGGTCTATATTCTAGGATAAATGAAAAAGATAAATATTTATAGTTGTACCCAATAAGCCATGTTGTCAGTCAATTGTCAGTAATCAGATTAAATCTATACATACACTGGGTATGATGAGTCTCTTGTGGCTGATCATTCTGGTCATAGATTTCTATGGCCTCTTGTATTACTCAAGGTTTCCATGGCAGTATTGTGGGAATCTAAGCTTTCGAGTTGCTCCCATGGGATGGAGTCACCACAATTTCTAAATGGCATGTTTTACTATGGCAGATTTCTGTGGATTATATTTCTATGAACATAGCTGTCCCATGTTGAGACAGGAGTTTGGATGTGTCTCCTATCATACAAGTTTGTCATCTGTTAGTCACTCGAAATTATGTGGCCTGCTCATCTGGGTTTATATGTGTCTAAGTGGACAAAACCATTGGCTTTTATGTTGAGGGGGGTGAGCAAATTTGAACCTGATATCAACAGGAGCCTAATGGTTTATATTCTGACTGATGTAGCCAGGGTGGACTGATATTCACTGGCTCTGGTCCACTGATTTCATTGCAAGATATTTGTTTCCTGACAGTGGGAGATGTAGGGTACTGGTTTTGTCAAACGAGATGGGTACATGTACAGTAAGGTACTGGTTTTGTGTCAAATGAGAGAGGTACTGTTTTTGTGTCAATGAGAGAAAAAAGGTATTGGTTTTGTGTCAAATGAGAAGTAAGGTAGGGCCCTACTGGTTTTGTGTCAATGAGAGAACTAAGGCACTGGTTTTGTGTCAATGTGAGAAGTAAAGCACTGGTTTTTTGTCGATGATGGAAGTACGGTTCTGGTGTTGTGTCAGTGAGAGAAGTAAGGTTCTGGTATTGTGTCAATGAGAGAAGTAAGATACTGGTATTGTGTTAATGAGAGAAGCAGTGGTATTGTGTCAATCAGAGAAATAAGGTACTGGTATAATTGTGTTAATAAGAGAATTAAGGTACTGGTGTTGTGTCAATGAGAGAAGTAAGGCACTGGTATTGTGCCAGTGAGGGAAGTAAGGTACTGGTATTGGGTCAATGAGAGAAGTAAGGTACTGGTTTTGTTTCATTGAGAGAAGTAAGGTTCTGGTATTGTGTCAATTGATGAGAGAAGAAGTAAGATACTGATATTGTGTTAATGAGAGAAGTAAGGTACTGGTGTTGTCAATGAGAGAAGTAAGGTACTGGTGTTGTCAATGAGAGAAGTAAGGTACTGGTATTGTCAGTCATGCCAATGAGAGAAGTAAGGTACTGGTATTGTGTCAATGAGAGAAGTAAGTTACTGGTATTGTGTCAATGTGAGAAGTAAAGCACTGGTTTTATGTCAATGAGAGAAGTAAGGTACTGGTATTGTGTCAATGATAGAAGTAAGGTACTGGTATTGTGTCAATGAGAGAAGTAAGGTACTGGTATTGTGTCAATGAGAGAAGTAAGTTACTGGTATTGTGTCAATGAGAGAAGTACGGTACTGGTATTGTGTCAGTGAGACACAATACCAGTACATATTGTACATGAAATTGAGGCTCTACGGGCAGTGATGTTGCACTTGTCCCATGCGACGTCACAGAGGCGACATCATTGGTAGTGTCGCATGTTCTTCGCCACAACACTAATGTTACTTCTACTCAATTCGGACATCACTCTGCCTCAACTCTGACATATTTTTGTACCTCAACTCTGATGCATCTAATGGCGGCGCCCTATAGTTGGTTAGCACAAAATAAAAACCACTCCATATCCTACATAAAATGGATTATTCCCATGAAAAATGCCACTTCACAAAGAAAGTATCTAGGAGGTAATGTCGAGATGGAAACACATCCAGGGGAGCTCTCTTTTAAGGATGCTGTATTGACACATGTACACGAAGGATAACATCCAATAAAATATAATTTAATTACTACATTTACATGTGGCTTTACATTAAATACTCTGATGACTCTCAAATTGAAACACCATATTCACAAATGAAGTTTTTAGGACACCTTTTCCAGTATAGAGGGCATTGAAATGGTACTACAGATAATGAATCAACAAGACCACCTTCAAATGCCTTGAAAATGACAATTTAAAATTGAAAAATTGTGCTGAAGACCTTGAAAATTGGAATTTCTGTTCATTGTTGTCAATTAAATTGTCAAGTTGTAATTCAAAGTTCTTCTGTCCTTTGCGGTCAGATGGCAAATTAACGCCATCATACATGTCATAGCGATATCTTCTTTTGTTATCCAAAGAGAATTTCCAAATTTATTCGAAAGACAATGTATGAACAATATATTTGATGACAGCACATTCGTTCGCACATTTAAGTAAAGGAAAAAAACAAAATTGATCCGTATAGCTTTAATGACACGAAGTAATATGTCTTGAAAACAGGAACTATTACCTTGAAAAGGACTTGAAAAGTGGAAGCTTCAAGGTGTACACACCGTGACTAATTGATTCAAGTCCCACATCCTGACCCAAGAGGAATTAGAGCAATTGAGCTACCGGTAATCTTTAAATTTTTCAACTGGAATTGAGAACAGAAAAGAAATGACATGGGGGGGGGGGGGGGGGGGGGCTTGAGTTGCTCGGACTGCAGTGATGGTGGAGTCCTGTCACCCATCAACTAATTGTGCATGTTCACCGCTGTATCCTGAAGCACAAAATAATTACCATATAATTGTCCTGAAACCTAAATGATGTACATGTAGGCCCCTAAATTCATGACAATTAAATCCCACTTCTATCCCTTGATGCAATGCAGGCCCCCAAAATCCATGACAATTAAATGACTGGTGGCAATCTTTATACAAATCAATTAGCCTGTCACTTCCCTGGTATAACTTGATATCAACTTAACTGCCAGCACCAGGTCCCTGGACTACCACAGTGGAAAGAGCAAGCTTTAATTTGGTGTATCGGGTTACATATAGCACTTCAGACCTTTGTGTTGGGAATTTGTCATGCAGAGGAATGAATGCACAGTTCATCATGTGATTGAGAGAGATATAATACATCATCAGGGTTTGGGACCATTGCTTTCAAAAGCATCTGCAAATACATACATGTAGATGAAGCTGTGACAAGTTGTATTCTTCAGGCATGTCAGAGGTTGATACAGGTACCTGGGTTAATGATCTCAAACCTGATCAACCCAACACTTTCAACACATACATGGTTATAACTTGTTGTTGAAAAAAAATGATGTATGCAACTTTAAATCATTTAAACTTTGAACTTTGATGTATATCTTTCAAACCTGTGTTACAAGTTTCATAATTCACTTTGACAAGTATTCTACATATACACACACATTAACTCTGATGACTCAGAGTGGTGCTATTTATCTCGCCTTTGTGACAGAACTGAGCAGTTTATATAAAAACGTCAGTTTTGAGCCTTGGTGAATATTAAACACCTGACAGGTCAAGTTCACAGGATATAATGTTATGACAGATGGCAATATTTATATACTAAATACAGGTAAGGATACTGTTGTATACTATGATGCCTTGCTGCAGCTTTGAACCAGCTTTGCCACATTATCCATAATGACATGACATGATGCCCATTTGATGCAGTACGTATTGGTTCTATTTTCGTTAGTTAAAATTTGATTATCGTAACTATTTGTGTGTTTGCAAGAGAACAAAATTATGATTGGCACACTGATGAGAGAAATTAGTTGTGAATGAAAATTTTCAACTTTATCTCGTAGATCATCTGTTGAGAAAATCTCATTTAAAGATGAAATGCAAAGGTAGCAATTTTCCAACTATTGGCTATATTTTGATTGAATGGATGGTAAAAGATGAATTGGTTTAGTAAAAAAAAACATATATACATGTATATAAAAAATAAAAATAAGTGGTGATGAGAGTGGAAAATCGGTGAATACACTTCGCTTGTGTGCTAGCCTCACACCGCTAAACCAAGCCCCGCTGGTGCATGTGTGAAAGTTTGCCAGTTACTTGCTGATGGCCTTGGTTCTCTCCGGGTACTCCAGCTGCTTCATCTATTCAAACTGGGTGTCACTATATGAGTGAAGTAACCTTGAGTGTGACATTAAATCAAATTCCCCACTTCGCTTGTATGTATATGTCCCTTGGTATTGGCTCTGTTTTCAGAAAATTATTAAGTCATCTAGGCTCAGTATTTGGAACCCGCATGACATGTGGTGTCTATATTTGGTGATGTCGCTGAATACACTACATTTAGGTCACACCATGCCCACGCCAATGGAACGTGGCGCAACAAAGCGCAACATTATTTTGTGACGTCGTACCAAGCTATAGTTTGTCATCTGATCAAATTTGTGCTCCTGACCGTTTGAACACCATGGCACGACTAATAAGCGAATAGTCACAAGGTAATGAGCCCAGATGTAAACTGATTGCAGTGCACCACTGAATAATCAAGGGGAAGGAATCGTGCAGCCTTGCTCTCCTACAAGTGTTTGTTTTTTAGTTATATTTAAACAAACTTACAGTCAACCAATGCGGGAAATATTTTGTGTGTACAGTGTATGAAAAGTTCAGTATTTCAAAACTATTAACACTTGTTTTATTAAATATGAAAATTATATTGCATTTCACCTTTAAATGTTTCATTATTTATGAACGCTTGTGTATACATCTTTCTTCACCGAGAATAAACATAAAATCCAGATACAATGTAACCTTTATTTGAGAACCTCATTCGACCAACTCGTTAGACTAACAACATGTCTGACAACCATTTTATTTTTCTCAGTGAGAGATGTGGCAATGTGTGAGTCACACTGAGAATCCTTCCAATCAGCTATGGCAATTAGGAAGTTATCACTAATTATTAGACAATGTAATAGTTCATTTCTATGGGGTAGAAAAATATTCCCTCTTCAAATACAACAATTCCTCAGAACATACCTGTAGATACATGTACCTGTTGTATTGGCACTAGTGTATAGGTACACCATAAATTGGACACGTAGCGGTGTTCAAAATTTGTTTCAGGAGACATCTAGGAACCTACAATTTAAATTTAGCCTAATTTTCCATTAGAAATGTCATGACTTTTATTAGGAACAGCATGGTATTTAAGGTGCACAAAGATGTAACTTTGGCAAGTCTGTGCACCTGTAATATGTAACATCAAAGTACACCTCCTAGATGGTTGAGATTGTTCCGACATAGTGTATATTTAACATCTCATTTAACTTCCAGTGTGAGGAAAAATGAAGTGATTCGAAATAAATGTATGAGTTTCCTGTTGAAAGTTGCAAGTTGCCATGTTTTTTCCAAAGTTTGAACGGTGCATTTCCTGTGTTGCCTATTTGCCGAGTTAAAGTTAGAGCTGTCCATGTGTGCCTGGAAATGACCCTGCTTTGTAGTTCTGATTGTTTGCATGCTTCAGTGAAACGGGTCCCCAGGCTATTGGAATAGCAGGGTAGTCGTCAGATTTTGACTTTTCTTCACATTATCATGAATTTGTGGGTAGATCAATGATAGCTAAACAGAAAGAAGATCTGATTTGAATGCACAGACTTGTATTCAGTGTGCTGTTTCAGCAATAGCTGTTGGTAGTTCACATTTTTTAGCGATTTTTTCCCCTCATCTAAACTGGTATCATACTTGATAAGGGCCTTTGTGGGGGATCATGTTGAATGGTATTGACTAAACTTGAATGACCATGTTGTAGGCAGTTCTGTTTTTTTCATTCACGCTGAATGTATACAAATGAGTTTTCATAGTTTGATATTGTACAGTTTTCATGCAGCTACAGAATGAGCTACATGTAATTACATTTTTGAGTTGAAGTAATTTGACAATAGCCCTGGTGTAGATGCACTGTTTTACGCATGTACATGTAAACCAGATGTTGTGACTGATATTGGATTACTGCTGTAAATCTGTGTCAACAAGGATAAAAGTATGCTTGGATTGCCATTTTATTACACATAATTTAAATGTATTTAGTGTGGATTAAGCCTAGGGGTGCTGGTGTAAAAGTTTGAAGGACAGAAATGAGAATATGACAATGGCATATTAGTTAGCTGAGTCAGATATATACATGTATATGTCGATAGTGGGACAAAACTGATCAATATCTAATATATATGTACATCATACATGTAGACCAGGTCAGCTAGATTTTATGTCTTCAAAAGTAGTTTGTGGGAAGTTCAATATGTTTATCAATGTAATGCTGTATATTTGTCTAAAAATGATCTTGTCCACTTCAGCAGTTACATTTTACATGTCGTTCCCTGGTGTTATTTGAATGTGTATCTTGTTCACACCTGTTGGTTACCTGTACATGTAGGTGGTACGGCTGGTGGTGGTTTGGATTCAGATATTGTGAATATGTGCCCTGCAATTTATACTTCAACTAGTACCATATATACATATGTTCGTACATTGATACGTTCCTCATAGCTTTATTATTTGAATGCATAAGCTTATATTCTTATATAACGTGATTTCATCAGCATTCACTGCTATCTACGGTACACATTATTCATCCACTCAAGAATCACAGTGGCGCTGTCTGAGTGTATTGAGAAATTGATCTTGAGTAAACTATGTCCAAAGGTCGCCATTTGTACAGGTCTTGTTGGTAGCGGCAGCCTTCACGTCGTCGTTCTTAGATCTATACCTGTAGTTTGTTAATTTACTTTGACGCCAGGGTTCATCAGGTTTGAGAACATTCACAACTATTTACTCTGTCTGTTAAACACGCCAATTTGCTGGCTGAAGACTGGTGATCATTCAATCCACTTTACTGATGGTAATATTGATGTTACATGACATTGTGTTTCTCTCTTTGACCAGGAAGTGGTTTGTACAGGCTGTACCCCTGACCTGTAGGAGGAGATAAGAGCAGAGTTATCTAACCCATTGATGGATCTAGGGCCAGGTTAAAGAGTTCTCCTTGACCCCTGAAAAGCAGACTTACATGTAATCACACAGTCCGGAGACATGATGTGCCAGTGACAGGTCCACAACATGGAGAAGAAAGGGAATTTACCAGCAGGGAATATGTCATTACTCTTATTGGTAGCCTGTCTTTCTTTTGGTATGTACTTATTAATTTGTTCTCATTGATTGTTTACATAGTGTTGTATAAAACACTGCTCATAATACTCAAATTTCAGACAAGAACAACAACTCTAGTCTTAAAAAGTTCTGCCGGAAATAAAACAATGGGATCCCCTCTTTGGTCACCAATAGTCAAATAATCTTTAACGTAAACCTGAGAATGCTTGTTCTGAGGCAAATTGTCAATTATGTAGTAAAAAAAATCGAAACCCTTGAAATCCTCTAAAGAATTGCTTCAATTTTCCTGGAAAACTCTTAAAAAGTAGAAAAATCGATCACATTCAGCCTATTTTCCAGAGAAATCTGTAAGAGCTATTTCAATGAAATACACAGTCCAATCTTCGCATCGAGCAGCCAATTTAAACTGGTGAGAAAAAACCCCAGGAACATTGACCTACTAGTTAAAAATTGTCAGATTTTCTTGCTGTAAATGAGCCATGATTTTCATGCACACCGAAGGTTCATAACTGAGGCCATTGAAATGTTACTCACTAACCCCGGTCGGTCTGTAGGCCAGCTCAGTCATCAAGTCGCATGTCCATTTGAAAGACTGACAATACCCAACAGGATGGTTCTAAGATATCAGCAACAAAAAACATTGGAAGAATTACCATGTGATCAAACATGGTCGGTCTTCCGTATTATGAAATCAGACCGACCCTTCTTGCGCATCTGTGGTGCGCACCCTAAGAAATGCAAAATGTGTACAATTACCAACATTCTGCGCATCTTCTCGCCATCATGTCTCTGATAGACTTGAACAGAGCAGGGTTTTCATATTGGAGAAATATATTGCTGTCACATCTTCATTGATTCTCCGTCAATGGGATGGTATGATAGTCATAGTCACCACGTTGGAAGATGTCTGATTTCAGCCCTGTTCACTGGGATCTAGTTCAGCTGTCAGATAAAAGATGTCTGATTTCAGCCCTGTTCACTGGGATCTAGTTCAGCTGTCAGATAAAAGATGTCTGATTTCAGCCCTGTTCACTGGGATCTAGTTCAGCTGTCAGATAAAAGATGTCTGATTTCAGCCCTGTTCACTGGGATCTAGTTCAGCTGTCAGATAAAAGATGTCTGATTTCAGCCCTGTTCACTGCGATCTAGTTCAGCTGTCAGATAAAAGATGTCTGATTTCAGCCCTGTTCACTGGGATCTAGTTCAGCTGTCAGATAAAAGATGTCTGATTTCAGCCCTGTTCACTGGGATCTAGTTCAGCTGTCAGATAAAAGATGTCTGATTTCAGCCCTGTTCACTGGGATCTAGTTCAGCTGTCAGATAAAAGATGTCTGATTTCAGCCCTGTTCACTGGGATCTAGTTCAGCTGTCAGATAAAAGATGTCTGATTTCAGCCCTGTTCACTGGGATCTAGTTCAGCTGTCAGATAAAAGATGTCTGATTTCAGCCCTGTTCACTGGGATCTAGTTCAGCTGTCAGATAAAAGATGTCTGATTTCAGCCCTGTTCACTGGGATCTAGTTCAGCTGTCAGATAAAAGATGTCTGATTTCAGCCCTGTTCACTGGGATCTAGTTCAGCTGTCAGATAAAAGATGTCTGATTTCAGCCCTGTTCACTGGGATCTAGTTCAGCTGTCAGATAAAAGATGTCTGATTTCAGCCCTGTTCACTGGGATCTAGTTCAGCTGTCAGAGAAAAGATGTCTGTATTTCAGCTGTGTGCACTGGGATCTAGTTCAGCTGTCAGATAAAAGATGTCTGATTTCAGCCCTGTTCACTGGGATCTAGTTCAGCTGTCAGATAAAAAAGATGTCTGATTTCAGCCCTGTTCACTGGGATCTAGTTCAGCTGTCAGATAAAAGATGTCTGATTTCAGCCCTGTTCACTGGGATCTAGTTCAGCTGTCAGAGAAAAGATGTCTGTATTTCAGCTGTGTGCACTGGTGTCTCTATTTAACCTATAATTCATGAGGTCTGTGACAGCTGTGTGTACTGGGGTCTGTAGTTCACCTGTGTGTACTGGGGCCTGTAGTTCACCTGTGTGTACTGGGGCCTGTAGTTCACCTGTGTGTACCAGGCCGAGGGTGAATATAGTTGACCTGCCAGAGGATCATTGGTATCTGTATTTCAGCTTTGTGTATTGGGATTCTGTATTTTACCTAGAGTAAATGATGTCTGTGATTCAGCTGTGTGTACTGGGGCCTGTAGTTCACCTGTGTGTACTAGGGTGACTATAGTTGACCTGTCAGAGAATTGGTATCTGTATTTCAGCTTTGTGTATTGGGATCTGTATTTAACCTAGAGTAAATGATGTCTGTGATTCAGCTGTGTGTACTGGGGTATGTACATGTAGTTCACCTACAGGTGTGTACAGGGGTAATCTGTAGTTCCCCTGTGAGGAAGGATGCATATCTTTCAGCCATGATGTCTAAGTTTGGGCCTGTAATTAAACTATACAGAATGAATCTCTGTATTTCAGTCCTGTGTATTTGAATCTGTAGTTCACCTGGGTTTCAGCTGTTTACTAGGATGACCTGTAGTTCACTTGTCAGTATTTCATCCATGTGTACTAGGGTCTGTAATTATGCCCCCCCTCTAACTAGAGGGGGGGCATATAGCGATCGCTTTGTCCGTCCGTCCGTCTGTCCGTCTGTCTGTCTGTCCGTCTGTCCGTCTGTCCGTCCGAATATCTTGTCCGGGCAATATCTCGGTTAATATTTGATGGACAGGATTGAAACTTGCATAGAATGTGGCCAGTGGCTCGTAGTTGTGCAGCGTAGAGTTTTTTCCGAGTTCCGGTATAATTTTCAAGAGTTATGGCCCTTTTTCTGAAATCTCTGTGAATGGGACTTGTCCGGGCTGTATCTTGGTTAATATTGTATGGACAAGTATGAAATTTGCATGATATGTGGTTAGTGACCCACAGTTGTGCAGCGTAAAGTTTCTCCACGTTTCGCTCATATTTTTAAGAGTTATAGCCCTTTGTTCCTGAATTCTCCATGAATTGGGACTTGTCTGGGCTGGATCTCGATTAATATTGTATGGACAATTATGAAATTTGTAGGATGTGTGGTCAGTGCCCTGTAGTTGTGCAGCGTGAAGTTTCTCTGCGTTTCGCATATATTTTCAAGAGTTATGGCCCTTTTTTCTTCAAATGTTTGTGAATTGGAACTTGTCCGGGCTGGATCTCGGTTAGGCCTCTGTTAATTAATCTTTAGCTTCTCATGACCCGCCCGCATGTTTTTTGTCGTAACAATAATTACGCATTGTTTTAATTATTTGGCTTTTTTTGCTGCAAAAAAAAAAATCTGCAGAACAAGGCAGCGCGAAATAACGCCTGCCTACGTGCCGCCGCCAAGTGAATTTTTCCGTCGACAAGTTGCAAAAAATCTACCTGTCGCATGTGGCAAGTAGGATTTCATCTAACAAAAACGATAAAATGCGATCAATTTTCGTAAATACCTTTTAGAAGTCTAGATCTATCTGAAGGAACGGACAATCCAAGAAATAATCCATTGAAAATTTATTTCAAGTCGATCTTTGGCCATTGTTGTTCGTGTTCGCTATCAACATTTCCCGCGCCAAGTGTACTTCCGGTTGCGCGCCAAACCTTGCGCGGTAGTCCGGTGCATGCAAAAGTCGGACCTGTTACGAAACGGAATTGGACTATCTGTTTTTTTCCAGTTCATACTGATGGTAAATAATATTGTTGGCTTCTTTTTTTGGGCTTCTATTCACAAGCTGACGTTTTTCTATGCAGACATTTAAGTTAATTGATAATTCCAACGTGACTCTGGTGGCTGATTCTAATTTATTGGAAGCAGCAATTTACAAGGGGAGACCTATTGATAAATATATTAAATATAGTTGGGATCTGGTTAACTCCCCTCAAATTTTCATTCTTTAAAAAGGGTGTTACTTGGATCTAAATTCTATGATATAATGTCACAGGTGCCATTTAAATTTCACATGATTTAGTCAGCAACACAGCTTTTTGCAGTTCTAATTGCAGAAATTAGGGGAAATAGTTGTCTTTGACATATCAAAGTTGACATCAACTTTCATTGACATACAATTGAGCAATCTCTGATTGCTTCCTTCCTGTGTTCATCTATAGACTAGTGATCAATGTTCTCTGTTTCAGCCATGTGCACAGTGGTCTGTAACTAACTTATATGTAATGATCAATGTTCTGTGTTTCAGCCATGAGTACAGTGGTCAGTGGTGGTCAATGTGACCGTGACAGTGAGTGTGGGTATAACAGCCAGTGTCTCAATCAAACCTGTACCTGTGATGAAGGCTATGATCTCCATGTCAATCTCAAGGACTGTGTCAGCGGTAAGTATTCTCACACAATATCTGTACAAGTGTGGTACATTCCAAGATTGCAGCTTACCTTGTCTATACTTGTAGTTGATGAACATAGTTTTTCAAGTCAATAACAACACACAGAAATAGACCTACAGTGCGTAATCATTGTAGATGTGAAGTTTTCATCATAGAGGACAGATATGAGTAGACCAATATGAGGGGCTCAGTGTTTATTGAGGATATCAATATATGAGAATGTACTGGAATACATCTTAGTCATCTGGCCGGATAACGCGTGATAATATATGGCTTTGGTGCAAACAATATGATTAATATCATTGTTATGTACATTATCTACACATAGTCATAGCCTGTGTGTGTTATGTAGATATCAGTCCCTTAGGAATGCTTTATGACAACAACACAACATGGGTTTACTAAATGTTAGATTCAAGAAGGTTTAACCAAGAAACTGAAGGAAAATTTGTATTCCATTTCCTCAATCTGAGGGTAGAGTAACATAATAAAGCCCCCCCCCCCCCCCATCTGTGCCAGGCCTGGGGATTTCAAGGAACCGATCAGTTTAGGTAGCCTGGAATGGTCATCGCTAAGTAGTTCCTGGTTGGTTGTCATAGAACACTGGGCATGGAACCGAAAAAGGGCATTTCGATGCCATTTGAAATCCCCAGTCCTGTGTGCATTGCTTAGATCATGGAGTCGACAAGAACGGTCTTGTAGGCTCCATGCTTAGATTAACATCTTTGCCTCTAGTTGAGGATCTTCTGCTTCAACCTTTATATCATGGACAAAGAATCAACCCAACCTATAGTCATATGAAGGCTTACGTTGTGATGTAAATGCCCAGAGATGAGGGTGTCACATGATTCGCCGCAATACATTCGCGTATGTACAACAGGAATTTCTCGCTCTTCTAGCCATGAAAGGGTACATGTAGGTCATACATTCACAATGCTTCATTGGTGCTTCTTGTTAGTTAATAATACAATTTTGATCATTTAGCCAGTTCAAGGACAGTCATTTAAATGTACTTTCTACATTCATTATGCCTTTTCTCTCTTATGAGTTAGTGTATATTTTTTACATGTATGTACCAACAAGGAAAATATCCCTTCAATGGAAGGCTCATAAAAATATCTTCTCGAGGAAATAGCAGTCCATGCAAAGACTGTTGCTGTATAATAGTTGAATATAGTTGCTGTAGTTGGTGGTAGTATCAGGAAGTAAATTAATGACTTGTACTTGTGACTGCTGTACATTGTATGATGGGTGTGTTAGAAATCTGTGCTTTCTTTACAAAGTTGACATACATTCACCATGTTCTAGTACCATTTATCACACTCTTATCAATATATTTAACATTTATTCTGTCTGCGCAACAAAGGAACTTAAAAAAATAGTTCGTGTTTTTGCTGTGCCTGCAGAATACAGTTTAAAAAATATTGACATGCATGACATGTGTTCGTGTCAAGCTTTGTTCTAAGAAGATAAGGCAGACAAAAGGTGCCCTAATTTGAATGAATTAGAAGTTTTTCTTCATTCATTGTTATTTTTTGCTCTTGATAGATTTAAAATGCCTGACAGTTATCTTTATTGTCATTGCTATAAATAAATCTCCCAAGCAATTTGAAGATTGATAAAATCACATCACACATTGATAAGCTTATATGCTAACAGAAGTGGATGTATGATACAGATATGGAAAATCATTCACCACGGTTAAGATGGTTTTATCACAGAAGGTATGCGTTTCATTTCTGGAATGGTTTTTTTTCTTGTTTTTTTTTTATATTTTATTTTCTCTCATTTTTCTGTAATGTTCATATAGGACTGAGTAGAAGGAGTTGAAATGTTCACATGTCCACTGGCTGTGAGGTATCTTGTTACTCATGTTTTCACTTTGTATTGCTATTTTCTTGTAGTACACTGAACTATTGTGTTTGATATGGTTTCTCGGCCATAACCAATGTGAATTGTGTTAGTGCCAATAAAAATTGAAAAAACAATGAATTGTCCACATACCCAGACAAATCATTTTTACTCCTCAGCCCCACGGGCTCAGGAGTATTGTTGTGGCCCTGGGGATGTGTCTGTCCGTCTGTCCGAGCCGTATCTCGATAACTATTCCTAGGAAGTTCATGAAACTTACAGGTTATGATCCTTTTATTTTTTACTTGTGCCTTTGAGACTTTCAGGTCTAACCGGTCGTTAATTATTTTTTTACAATTTTTTATATTTTTCTACCATTTTCCAGTCTCCTAAAAACGGATCTACAAGTATGCATACATTAGCCCTACTTTTATACTGATTTACATACGCTTACTAGCTTGTAGCCAATCAAGAGCTCCATAGTAAAGTTGTATTTCAGCCATTGGTTCAGTGTAGTGAATGACTGGTGACCAGGTCATTGGTTTGGTCTAGAAGTCTATATTCCTCTGCATATTCAGTAGTACGGTATTGCCAGACTAATTGTCGTATCCCTACGCTGTTGAGAAAAAAATAGTCTGACATTAAAACTGTGAAAATCGACTTGTTATTTCGTCTAAAAGTTCTCAGAATGGATTTGAACGATAATAAACGCCTGTTTTATCGGAAAAGGGCAACTTGTACTTTGTCTTGTAACAGAATTGTAGGAACCTGTGAGATTCTGTCAAAAACGAAAGTAGTCAAAAACAAAAGTAGTGCCCATGTGTTTGTGCTTCCTGCCAACACATCCGATGATGGAGTTGAGTTTTCAGTTGGGAAATGAACTGTGGTCGTCGGCCAGTACAAGCGGTGTCTCGCATAACAAGTCCTCTAAAATATACTTCATGGAAGATAGCGAAAGGTATGGCCAACCCAATAAATCAACGCAAACGTCGATCATCGTCGTTGTTGTTGTTGTTGTTGTTGCACTGACGCTAATGCATTACCAACGGAGATTCGTCAGGGGAGTTTCTATCTCACATTATGATGGATGTGATTTTCGGCTATCGGAGCCAGTTTTTCTTAGAGAAGTGAAATTCTCCACAGTATCTGTATGTAATTTGTGCATTTTTATTCTGAAATTTGAAGGGAATCTGTTCAGGATCAAAGAAAATCTCCAATACCGTAATCCGGGGTGAATAGGGACGCCGTGGTGAATAGGGACAAAAGCCAAAAAAGTTTTTCGAATCTCTGCACATTCAACATAATAATTTTTATGAACTTTTTGGTCTTTCCGGTTGAGAGAGTAGATAAGCAGAATTCACCCAATGCTATCACTTGGGTGGAATAAGAAACAACTTCTTCCAGGGAAGGACAACAGTAGCTGCCATCAAGTTTTTCAAAAAAAAGTTTCGGTCAAAACTTTGTCTTGACCTCTGAACCTACTGGATGAAATAGTCTACCTGGCTGTCAGTACCAAGCCCAAGGTACCAAATGGGTTTGGTATAAATGGCTTTTGAGTGGAGTTGACTGGGAATTTTATATAATTTTTGTTTATTTTTTCAGAAAAATTTGTGCCAAAATTGAGGTCAATAGGGACAGACGGTTTTCAAAAAAAAAATCATATCCTTTATTTTTTTTAAATAAACAAATTGCTTATGGATAACAACTTCTAGTTTATTCAGGACGACGTTTCGATACAGGTACTAGTATCGTTCTCAAGTCAATGATTTTTTATTTATATTTTATAGTCCCATCTTATAGGCCAAACTCGAGACAACATTATGGTATAATCACATTTTCACAAAATCTACTAGTAAAAAAGTCGCAGCAGGAAAACCATAAAAATCGTCCCTATTCACCCCAGATTACGGTACATACGATATTGTGACAAAATATTAAAGTATTCATCCTTAATTGATGTGTTATTTTTTTTAAAACTCAGACAGTTCCTATCCCCCTCATGTGCGGGGGCAAAGGGGATTTAAACCTAACAATTACCACTGTCCCTGTTCACCCCAAATCTGGGGTGAATAGGGACAGACGGTTTTCAAAAAAAAAATCCTATCCTTTATTTTTTTTATTTCTATTTTATAGTCCTATCTTATAGGCCAAACTCGAGACAACATTATGGTATAATCACATTTTCACAAAATCTACTAGTATTAAGTCGCAGCAGGAAAACCATAAAAATCGTCCCTATTCACCCCAGATTACGGTACCTCACGTGGGTTTTTTTTTTTTTTTTCAAAGCACAATGACGTTGGGCTTGCAATGTTGTAACATTGTGACTAGGCACTATGAAAATAACATGTGAGGTATTGGAGGTTTGTTTTGATTCTGAATAGATTTCCTTCGAATTTCAGAATAAAAATGCACAAATTACAGAGATACTGTGGGGAATTTCACTTCTCTGAGATGAACTGGCTCCGATATTTAGCCGAAAATCCCATCCCATCGTGATACAGCTCAGTAACTCTCGCCGGTTGTAGTTATTTCTTTCATCCCATGGGCCCATTCGCAACTTCTCGGGGATCTCCGGTTTGAGATGTCCCTCGAAGGCCATTGACGCCATATTGGACTAGAGCGTGGTCACGTGTGTTTCGGTCTGTCAGGGAACTGTCAGTGACGTCACGGGAATTATATCTTGCCAATACGTGGCGTGTGTACCATTTAAACTGATGGTTTTCTATTGAAACGTGCTTCGAATGAAAAGAATAAACAGTTTTTAGAATATCTGACGTAAATCAGAGACTCGCAGGGAAATATTTGCTGGTCGGGGATTAAGGCTTCCGAGAGTGATTGGGCTTCGGAGCCATGCGTATTAAACCGTTCCGGCGCGTCACATCTGGAGATTCATAGGAAATTCATGTTGTCGTCCCCCGAGCGTAGAATCAGTCCCCTTCGTAGATTTCCGCTCAGGAGTTCCGAATGCCCATGGGCCATGTGTAACATTTAAAAAAAAAATTGTTTGTCCCCCGCTACTTAGTAGGGGGGGGGGGGGACTTAGAAACACCGGTGTCCGTAATTCCATAATTCCGTTATTCCGTAAGATTTTATTGTCCGGACAATAACTCGTGAACGATTTAACCGATCAACTTCAAACTTGGGGTGTGCCTTGACATTGGCGAGAGGACGGTTGGGATTGTTTTCCAGCAATGTGTGTAATCTAATATGGCCGCGGTCAGCCATATTGGATTATAAGCAGTTGGATCTTGTCCGGACAATATCTGGAGTACGATTCAACTGTTCTACTTCAAACTTGGGGAGTGCCTTGACATCGGTGAGAGGACGGTTGGGATTGTTTTTCAGCAATGTACATAATCCAATATGGCCGCCGTCAGCCATATTGGATTATAATCAGTTGGATCTTAGATTTTCTTGTCCGGACAATAACTCGTGAATTAACCGATCAACTTCAAACTTGGTGTGTGCCTTGACATTGGTGAGAGGACGGTTGGGATTGCTTTTCAGCAATGCGCGTAATCTAATATGGCCGCCGTCAGCCATATTGGATTATAAGCAGTTGGATCTTGTCCGGACAATAACTGGAGTACGATTCAACTGATCTACTTCAAACTTGGGGGAGTGCCTTGACATCGGTGAGAGGACGGTTGGGATTGTTTTTCAGCAATGTGCATAATCCAATATGGCCACAGTCAGCCATATTGGATTATAAGCAGTTGGATCTTAGATTTTCTTGTCCGGACAATAACTCGTGAATAATTTAACTAATCAACTTCAAACTTGGGGTGTGCCTTGACATTGGTGCGAGGACGGTTGGGATTGTTTTTCAGCAATGTGCGTAATCTAATATGGCCGCCGTCAGCCATATTGGATTATAAGCAGTTGGATATCTCCATTTTCAAATCATACTCTTCATCAATGATATGAGATATCATCGACCATAGAGGTCCATGGCCCCCGCAGCAGCAGCTCCAGTTATGGTGGATGTAATCCACCATAACTCCACCATAACTGGTGCTGCTAGCGGGGGACATGGACCTCTATGGTCGATGTTTCTCTTAAAAATATATAAAACAGGGGTTGAATTGTGAATAATATTGTGAATATTTGTTAATTGTTTGTTTCACGTTAACATCAACTGCTTGACAGGATATGGGGCAACAGATAAACAGAGGACAAATGGACAAAAGACCAGTCCGACACTTAGTTTCAAGCCAGGGCAATAAGATCACAACTGTACATTTTTTCCCCCCCTGTAGATATGTGGATACCTGGTCACTTTTTATATCCCTGTACATAGTTGAGGGTATACTGGATTCCGACTGTCTGTCCGTCCGTGTGTCAGTGTATCCATCCATTAATCTGTCTGAGTTGTGGCTTGGGTTTGCTTTTCGCATGTCATAACTCACTGCTATTTATCCAAACTTCTACACCCATAAAAACATGTTGGTCTAGACTCTTAAAGGGCTGAGGCGTTGTAGCACCGCTGGTGCCTCATGTTTTAGTTGGGACCTAGAAGTTATTTTAACGTTGTGCAAAGTTGAAAGAATGAAAAAATCTACAAAAACTGACCCTGGCCTCTTCAATAAATCATAAATAATTCACGAGCAGGGCCGAACTTATAAATTTGAGGCAACATTTTGAAGATCTACATGATTGGAATATTGTGTTCAAAGTTCATGTTTGTACATCAAATAAACAAGACAGAAATTTGAATGCGAAAAATAACCTTTTGGCGAAAACTAAACGGAGAAAATGGCCAAAAACCAATCCGCACTACTGCACCACGAATGGCTGGAGTTTTAGAAAGTCATGCTTTTTTACTACAATTCACTAATTTTCATAATTTCTTATTCCCCCAACATGTAGGTTTGACAGTGTACTCTGGTATATGACAAAAAAAATTCGACCCGATCCAGAATAGATCAGAAGATCAGAATACAAAATCTGTACCATGGGATTGGAAAAGGGGTACACGTACCTTGTGTCAAATCCTGAACATTCACACCTAAGCATCTTCCATGTAAGTTTTTATGTTTTCCATCAAATAGTAACTGAGATAATGGGCCAGACAAGAAATTCTTGATGGACTGGATAAAGGGCCACAATTTTGTGCAAAATCATTGAAGCGCAAAAAAATCTGACCGTGCACACCGGCAAGATACTAAGCATCGTCCATATGTAAGTTTCAGTGTTGTCCATGAAATAGTAACCGAGATATGGATCGGACACTTGCACATGCAGTGGTATAGATTTGTTATCTGGATTTGAAAATAACTCCAAATCCGTGAAGAAAGTGTTATTTCTTTGAAAATCCTCAAAATGGTTGCAGAGATTGGACAGCATTCACTTAGATGACGAATTTTTACTGTATCTATGAGATTTGGTAATGTCATAGGTGGAATGGGATGAATGTTTTCGTCTCATTGTTATGTAAATAATACCAAGAACAGTCGTAATAGCAACATTGGTTGAACCGATTGATTGTTCTATATTCTATTGCCAGTGTTAGTCATAAACTGATTTTGGGAAGAAGACCTTCAGAATCTCAATTCAGGTTAAAAAAATTTGCCCTCTCATAAATAGGTACTAAGCATCTTTCATGTAAGTTTCAGAGTTGTCTTTCAAATAGTATGGTTATGACTTTAATATCATAAGAATCTCAATAAAAAAAACCTATAATATAAACATTTGCAGTATAGTGGCAGTAATTAGGGTTTAGAAGTAATGATATTGCAAGAGGAAGATCTCTTCTTGACTCCACCTATGACATAACCGTCTTAATATGCATATGAGAACTCATTCTGTGGATTTTCTCCAACTTTGAATGGCCATATTTCGGGAACTACTGCTGATTTCTCCAGCATCAAAGTACGTTTTACCCCTCATCCTATTAGGCTGTGGGGTCTTGTAATCAGCATGTATGTCTGGTCATGCGGTTGTACAGTGTCTGTCCATCAACAAGTACTTTCCCGTATCTTGGCTATTGTTTGAGGGACAACTCGGACACTTACATGGAAGATGCTTAGTACCTAGCTGATGTGCACTGTCCAGTTTTTTGACGTGTTTCAATGATTTCCCACAGAGATATAACGCTCGCCCTATATCATCCATCTGGCAACAAGTTTTTGCCTGTTCCATATCTCGGTTACCATTTGATAGAAAACATCCAACCTTGCTTGGGAGATAAGTAGCACCTCGCTGATGTGTGGATTTCCCACAGAGTTATGGCCCTTTATCTTTTTATCACATTTTGCGGGTCTTGCACCAAATCTTTGGCACAGTTCCGCCCATACAAGCGTCTTATATTTTCATCTCATATGTTCAGGGTACTCGGTACCTTAATGAGATGCAAGTTAGACTGTGACAGTCAAGGCGGGAATCTAACTATATCATGTGGTGAAAGGGAGAATTCTAATCCATATTTACGAAGTCCGATCTACTTTTCACAGCGATTGTGCGATTAGATGTTAGTAAGGAGCCCCGAAAATTAGCTTGTGAGTTACACGTAAGTCCATTAACCGAACTTACCGACTTACGGTCGTAAATGCCCAAACACTTAGTACCTTGCAGATGTGCAGTATTGGTTTGGTTTATCAAGAATTTCTTGTTCAGTCCGTTACCCCCCGAGACTGTAGAGCTCTCTCTTAAACAAGATATTAACAGACAGTGTCAAAATGCTGTTCCAGCTTTTTACCCTCCAGTGATTGGTTTTTTGACCTGCACCATACATACTTGCTAGGGCCATAAGCCTGCATTAGAATGTTTGGAACTTATTTGATACATGCTATAGTACCTCGGCGATGGCTGACCTCCAGTGCTCAACATCCTTATCATCCTTATTCAACCACTTGTATGTCACCATATACAAAAATAATGTTTATTATTTACGAGTATTATTTATGAGTATTATTGTAGATACACTAACCCCGCAAAAACTGACCTTTATAAAACAAGACATGCACCTAAATTAATAAAAGTTGATATAGAATATTATCAGGATTTGTAAAGAGTGATCATCCTAATTAATTTGTTTGGTGGTTAATTATAGTCTTAACTTAAGGTACAGTTACTCAGTGCTCTCCGATATGTACTAGTATCAATGCTGATTAATTACTTCTGCTTTTCTTTCATTTTTACCCCTCGGGCAAATTTTGAGGTATTTCTTACGAAGTTGTCTCCCATTGTCCATTTTATATGTGCATATCCTTTTACTTTGTGAAGTATTGAAGGAAAACCAACTCTGGGCCTTCGAAACCAACATTTATACTATTATTGGAAGTATAGATGTGTTGCTATTCTTAAATCTGGAATTCCCTTCCAATTGTTAAAATGGGTACCCACAATTTATTAAATCAGTTAAACAATGGTATCAATACCAGCCAATAGCGGTTGACTCATGCAGAGTCTCCTGATAATGACGCAATTACGACATTAGCTGGCGAACTGACCTATGCCAATGACACAAATGTCGCAATTGCGACAATTGTGTCATTAGTTGCTACAGTGATCCATGCATGATTTACAGCAACTCTTACAATGCCCACATGGCTTATACCAAAACCAAACCTCCCGACTTGATAACACCATGGATATGAAGTCCTATAGTTGGTACTCTCCACCAGAAACAGCAAAATATCATTGATATGTATTTATGATCATATGAGCGGGGAACTTTATATCACAAAATTTCTGATCAATGTAAGACCGTTGAAGTTAGATTACAGATCGGCAAGGAGACCGGACTTGGTTTCGAATGCGACTAGAGAATCAATAGGTCTTTTCTTAGTCCTTTGTGCGATGTATGGATTCGTGTACAGCCATGAAACTGTGGACAGTACCTGAGTATAGGCAAAACTTAACTAACAAATGCAGGCGATTAATCAGGATAGATTTCGTTCCCATGCATTAAAACATTTCTGTGAAAAAAACTCGATTTCAGATGCAATATTTGTCTCTACATCCCAGGCCTGAAATTGAGCCCATGTATCTCTCACATGGATACACGACGACAATAGACATAGAATCGTCCCTGTGACTCTTACAGAAGCTACAACCATCAGATTTCTCATTGCCCATTTATTCAAGAGCGTTTTAGTAATCGGGTTGTTACATGCAATTGGAAATGTCTGAGCTTTGTTTCGTTGGTCACTGAGAAAGGGATTTGACAGATGATTCTCTATTCAGCTTCACCGAAAGTTGGTAGATTCAAGTTGTTTTGGACATAATGATTATTTTACGTTTTATTTTGTCTTCCTTACCGTTTCATATAAATTGGAAAATACTTTTTTTCTAAATTTGATATAAAAGTTGTATCAGGGTTTGATAGGACTGAAAATAGGTGTACTAAAAACGGAAGAGCATGTGTTTTAAAAACTGTAATTTTGCCTACAGGGGTCAGATAACTTCTGAACAAGAACATTTTCTTAATAAATGTCATTTTATCGTTATAATTTCTTTCAACAGCATCATTCATGTTGGAGTAAAACCAGATACCATGTTGCTTTATTCTTCCTGGATCCCAGTTTATCCTGTAATGAAGATATTTTTTCTGGCCTATCCACACTGCGATTGACTTATCCACATTGAGATATAATCCAGATGAAGAAGAAAACGTATTCAAGAGAGCCATGGCTGATTCCCTCGAGCCGTCGAGATTCATATAGTATCATCAGCATATTGCTGAAATTTTATTTCTGTGTTTTCTAGTGTTATTCCTTTGACGCTTTTGTCCTGTTTATCGGCGATAGCAAGTGTCTTCGCAGCAAGAATAAAAATATATGGACATATCGGGTCCCCATGCCGAAACCCCTTTGTACATGGAAAAATTCAGAGATATACCCATTATTTACAACACAGATTTTGCTACCATTTTGGAATGTCTTGATCCACCGTATTATATTATTCCCGAAATTAAAAGATAAAAGGCATCTTTCTATACAGTTCCAAGATACAGATTCAAAGGCCTTTTCTAAATCGATCAAGAAGAGTAGACCTGGAATACTGTTTCCCTCAGAATGATTTATAAAATCAAATAAAAGTCTAGTTATTTCCCAAATGTACCTTCCCAGCATGAACCCCTTTTGTGTTTCGTCAATTATTGATGGTAAAACTTCCCGTATTCTTTCAGCTATACAAGTTGATATAATTTTTGTAATCTATATTTAATAGTGATATTGGGCGGCAGTTTTTTTTTCTTCTAAATTTTTTGTTTTCACCTTCCTTTTGGTAGGCATGATATGTAGCTTTGCTGCTGAAACTATACGATAATATTCCCGTTTCAAATGATTGATTTGCTGAGCGTAAAAGAAATTGCCCGAGTTCGTCCCAAAACATCTATAAAATTCTATCGGCAAGCCATCCGATCCGGGAGATTTTTCCAATTTTCTTTTTTTTTTGGTTGCGTTAGTTAGTTCGTTCAAAGTCAGTCTCCCTTTACATGAATGTTGCTCTTCATCTGATAGTTTGACAGAGTGGTTCAGAACGAGATTATCATCAGAATTATTTGAATCATCTCGCGCGGAGTACAGTTTATCGTAAAAAGATTTGAGCTCTCTTAAAATATCTTCTGAAGTATCAACAGTTCCGGTCTCTGTTTCTAATTCTCATATTGTTTTTACGATGTAGCTTCTATTTTCTAATGAAGAAAAATAAGACGAGTTTTTCTCGCCATATTCAATAGTATTTACTTTGGACCGGATTATCGTCCCTTCCACCTTCCAGGACCTGGTGTCTTCCAAGTTATCTTTTAACCAGGTCCTCGCTTACGACGTGCGAAACAATATTTAAGTTTGCTGAAAGAATGATCGGACCTATAAGAGATAACGATGTCTGCTTTTGCGCCATGGATATAAATATCGTTGGATATAAGAAAATAATCTCGTCGACTTTGTTTTATCCCCGATCTTGTATTTTGTCGCCAAGTATAACGGCGGGACAATGAGTTTTGTTCTCTCCAGGCATCTACAAGTTCGAGATGAATTATTGTATCTAATACCTCAAGTCTTGCCTTAGGATTATTAATACGAATATAGTTGTACGTGTCCAGAGCCAAATCTTGGACTAAATTCCAATCCCCATTGATGATTATTGTTTCATTTCCCTTATTTTTTATTATTTGGAATAAAATGTGAATAGAAATTGGGGTCGTCAACATTGGGCCCATGTATACACTAGCGATAGTCAATTGGATGTCTGGTAATGTTATATCAATAACAATAAATCTGCCATTTTCATCGACATTCGAGTTATGAAAGCTGACGTCAACATATTCTCTGGACAAGATAGTCACTCTTGTACTATTGGATGTCCCGTGACTGCAAAAAGGGATATACCCCCCCCCCCCCCCCAATCCGTCTCTCATGTTTCTTCAGTAGTCTCTTGAAGACAAATAATAGAACAATTCTTCCTCTTCAGCCAGTGAAACATGTCAACAAGTCTTTCGCGTTCAGAATTTAATCCCTGGCGTTCAAGTATATTTATGCCACTGAAGATTCGTTTACAACACATATTATCTTTTTACAAAAGGTGGAGTTTCAGATATTACTTAACATAACGGTACATGAAGAGGGACACACAAGTTAACATGACAAATTACAAAAACAATTACAAACAGACAGTGATGTGATCACACAACAGGTAAGAGCAAACGTCAGATTGTTCCACGCCTAGTCTTGGCATTTCGAGTTAAACATGAACTTGCAATGGAAAAGAAGGAGGGCAATAAAACGAAAACCCTACTTATTATATACAATAGTCGCATATCATATTTACCAAATACCTATGTGGCTATAAACACACCAGTCAAAAAACAGGCTATATACACGTAGAATTAACAAGACCGAAATTTGCATGATTCACAGCAACCTACGAATAAAATGCGCATGTACGTGTGATGGCGGAAAAACTGTCAACTGACAGGAGACTCTCCCTGTGAGAACAGTCAATGACAATTTCATACATTTTTGTAACACAAAAAGTAGGAATATGCAAATCAGTGATACGTTACCTGATACACAGACAAAAACAAAAATAAGCACATGGTTTGTGGACAATGGCTATATGTATATGCATTATAAATGAGAACAGAAATATAGCCCCTCAGTCCAATCTTGCACATTACTTAAGTTAAACTGTATGTATAATGAGGATATTATACTCTATTAGGCAAAAATATATCTCTTGAGACCATATCTTGAAAAGGAATATATATCTGCATTACATATGAAAGTTGATATGCGTGCATAGGTACAGTATAAAAGTTGACCGAATTGCACAAAAAATAGACAAGGGTTTCAGTACCATATGCTCACATATGCTTTACTGTAGTAAAAAAAATATATTAAACTATATGTACCGTAATCGTTCCTTTTCTATATGGTCTAATTATATGGGAAGGAAGGTAATCATGTACAGCATGTAATCACCAAGCATAACGAAGTAAAGTAAATAGTAAACGTATAAAAACAATTAAGTTAATACAAGATACACACCTTCGCATATGTTTACATTATACGTAATACTTCATTAAGCGGATAATCTTGACAAACACTATTTGCATAATTTTCTACACGCAATGTTATTGTCCAACTATTGCCGCTTTCTTTTATTTTGCTCCTTCCATGTGGTTTGGCACATTATCCAATGTAAATGTGCAAGCTAGTTTGTCACTTTTCTCATTTCTCAACCGTGTACAATTGCAGTATATGGGCCAAGACCCCAAATTTCACCTATCGGTACCACTTGCGGTGGCAAATTCTAGTAATGTTTTTCGAAGAGGTACATGTATGTAGATGTAATCGATATGTGATAACCGTTGCAGATCGGTAGCTTAACGGTAGCTGAACACACTTTTTTAACCCTACCCCTGCCCGAATTCCGAACTCAAACAATGGGAGCAAGGGAATGGTTTCTCGGATATATTAGTAATTTTTGTCGCTGGAGAGCTGAAACTTTACCAAATTTAGAAACAGGGCCTGATCCATTGATACAAGTTACAATACCTTAATATTGTTATTTGATGACGTATTATTAACGTAATAACATGTCGCAGCATTTATTGTCGAAATTTTCGTTGTTTTTTATTGGGTTTTTTCCCAATTTTGCTGGCACCATGTGACGTATCAACTTTAGTAAATGTTTTTTGAAGAGTCATTTGTATGTAGATTTTGCCCATATGTGATAACACATGCAGATCGGTAGCGTAGTGGTAGTTATGGTACACTTTCTGAACCCTCCCCCATCACATTCTGAACCCAAATTGGGGGTAGGTGGGTATGATTTCGTGCATATTTTAATTATTCCTATTGTTACTTTTCGCTCTGCTGCACATGCTGCGCTCTACTACATACAAGAGGTATCATTCATGGAATGTTTCTTTGCTTATAGAGTTGCTTGAATTTCTCATTAAAAATATCTATGTGAAATTTGGCAACACAATATATGAACAGCATATAGGTATTCCAATGGGTACTAATTGTGCACCCCTTTTGGCTGACCTATATCTGTTCTCTTATGAATACAAGAGAGATCGCGTGCCTTTTCTATACTACTCATCGCGCACTACTCATCGCGCATGCGCAGTTGTCCCATTCTACTGTAGGGTGCAAGCCTGACCCATGGAATCTTAGGTAGTGAAAACCCCAGGTCTCTCGTCCCACCCTATCCCGCTCCACACCTATGCGACCCGTTGTGCAGTGAGTAAAGCGGAGTAGGAGGAGGAGGAGGAGGAGGAGGACATGCCACGGATTATACTAGGTAGATGACAATATGCAGGCGCTTTCAAAAACCGATCCATTCAAAGCCCGTTCCTTCTCATTCACCAAACACTATATAGACGATCTTCTCGCTGTGGATAATCGCTATATAAATGACGCAGTGAAGGATATATATCCATCTTCACTGGATTTGAAGGAAACTACAGATAGCCCTACAGGCACATCATATTTAGACCTATATCTCTATAAAAATGAATCGACTGTATGACAAAAGAGATGATTACAATTTCGACATCGTAAACTATCTCTTTCTGGACAGTAATATTCCAGTGGGACCTGCATATGGCGTATACATATCACGCCTAGTAGCATTTGCTAGATCCTGTGTTAAATGTGACGAGTTTAAGCAACGTCACAAAACATTGTTGCAGAAACTTATAAAACAGGGCTACACCACCAAGTGCCTCCACTTAAAGTTTCTCAAATTTGGCGATACATATCGCATGCTGATAGCAAAATACGAGCGTAGCGTGCAAGATCTATGGCGTTACGTTTCGTAACTTGTGTCTAATTCCGCATAACCCGGGCCTAGGGACCGTATGAACTCATGTACTTCAAGATCCTCATGGTACTCATATGGACAATCACAATCAAAGCGTGACTGAGATACATCATTCTTTAGATGACGACTTTACAGCGAATATTATGGATTTAAGAATTTGATATTTTTGGAACACCATGATGTCTTGCCGGCATCACTGAAAACTGTTGACCGCTTCTCTCTTGCAGGAAACAAGCCTATGTTTATGTATACTATGATTGTCGTTTTGAATTTGGTGTTAATACTGTTATATGGAATATGGAATAGGTCTTTGGATTGTGGACGCGGATATTCTTTAATGGACGACGGCTGAATTATGAATGACGGACCAGACGCTTGTAATATGAGGTATACCTACCGAAACAAGTTAACGGGGTTTGAAATGATCATATTATGACGTCAAAGTGACATCATAACATGGACAATAATTTATAACATTTTTTGTTATTTTCAATACGTTTTTCCAATAATGCTGGTAAATCGTGAGGTAACAGATTCGGTTCATATTTTGTAAGGGGTATTTGCATGCAAATGCTATCCATGTGTGACAACCGTTGTATATCGGTAATTTATGGGTTGTTATAGTACATTTTCCGGACCCTACTTCGTTCTGTATTCTCAACCCAATCCTTTCGATATTTCCATTATGCTTAGAGACCTGAAAATTACCAACCTCTACCCCCATGTCCTGTTTTATAGAAGCATCTATTGAAACCTTCGTTTGATGCTGTGATGACGTCACCGTGACTGAATAATTATGATGATAATGTTGATAGAATTTTTTTTTGGACCAAATGAAGTGGTAAATTCTGTTATGTTTATTTGAAGAGCGTAAGTGACGGAAGACGTGGAGAATAACAATTAAGGAAATATCTCGAGATGTTGCGATATTTTCATTGATTCTAATCTTGACTACCAATCGTCATTCTTATCTGTATCTTTCCGCCAAATTTTGTTCTTCTGTCATTGTGGGTATGAACTGACGAAATGGAATTTTCCGCTCAATCTACCATATTCGGCGGCCAGGCTTTAGATGTCTGCCATATTGTTCTAATTGCAGTTAACCTTGATGAGTACAAATACCTTCTCAGTTTACAAATACTACAACATGTTGTCACCTTTTGTGATGAGCTGATGTTGACCATTTTAGAATTTGCATCGTGTTTAAGACATCTTCTTGCCATCTGGGTCACCGATTGTTTGGTAATCCAGGTTGGTCTTTCGTGGCATCCCAGCAAATATTGTACTTTTGTCATGCAAACGTGATGAACGGATGATCCACTCGGTGGTGCCAACTGCAAATTTGTTTCATAGCTAGAGATGGTCATATGTGGTAGATATCTGTATTTGAAATGCAATGTTTGCTTCTTAAAATGCATAAACATTGCACTTTTAGAGCTTTTCAGAAAATAGTAATGCCACTATTGCGTCTGGGCATTATCCGGTGAAAGCTGCTGCCTGCTGGAGATTGAAAAAGAATATAGAAATGCAGAAAATCCCATACCATCAGTATCGTGTTAGAGTATTCACATCCCATCAAGACACACATGATAGACCTACTGAGGAATCTGATGGTGGCAAGATATTGACGAAACCAACAAGGTAATTCCTTGGTGATTCCACCCTCGCGACAAGGCCATTCCCTTCCCCTATCTCATCTGCTGTCGGGAGCCCTGGCAAACGGCTTTGCCGAACGTAAATAATTCATTAACGACCTCGCCTACTCTGTTAGCCAAGCAAGTGTTTCGCTTTGCTTTGATCAAAGGTCTCAGGGTTCCGGTGCTGAGGTCGGAATGCCAGTGTGCGTCATTCGGCATCTCCGCCAAACAAACTCGTCTCATGAGTGTTAAGGTAGACCATGGTATTCGATATGATGATTCGCACCTGAATGCATTACAAGCGTCTAGTCCGTCATTCATAATTCAGCCGTCGTCCATTAGAGAATATCCGCGTCCATAATCCAAAGACCTATTCCATATAACAGTATTAGCACCAAATTAAAAACAAAACAAAAACAATCATAGTATACATAAACATAGGCTTGTTTCCTGCAAGAGAGAAGCGATCAACAGTTTTCAATGATGCCGGCAAGACGTACATCATGATGTTCCAAAAATATCAAATCCGTATCGCTGATCAGTATTCTTAATCCATAATATTCGTTGTAAAGTCGTCATCTAAAGAATGATGTATCTCAGTCACGCTTTGATTGTGCCTGTTCATATGAGTACCATGAGGATCTTGAAGTACATGGGTTCATACGGCCCCTAGCCCCGGGTTAAGGTGGTTCATACCTCAAAACTTGGTCCGGTGACCAACCCTAATATTTTTGCTGTGGGTAGCTGGGGGGTGGATCAGTAGTAAAAGGTAAAAAAAAATGATGGTCTTCGATCTAGATTTTTCTGTACATAGCCGCGAATATCACCGTGTCATTCGTTAAATTGCAAAAATCAAGAAAAATATGTTTTCTGCGCAACAAGGCAAGGAAGTCAAAGCGTACGGATATATATCCACAGGTATGGTTTATTTATATAGAGAAACATCAGCGGATCTTAAAAACGCCTGAAAGTTGAATATAAATACAAAATGTTTATATGAATTATACATTTCATCGAACTGTATGAGGTTGGAAATTGCATTTTCAGACTATGAAACCACCTCCAAACTAGAAAATCATATTTTAAACACTGCTTCCCCGCCGTGTGATGATTTTATAAATCGAATAAAAAGTGGGGGTCTTCGATCTACTTTTTCATTTAAAAACCTTCGAGAGTCCCTATCCCCATAGTTTTCTCATATTTGCAACGTCATTACCTCCCCTGATAACGTCTCTTATAAGAAAAGGAGATATATGATGTTGGAAGAGTTATTACAGGGGAAATAACCCCGGGTGATGACGTCGCCAACGTTGTTTGAGGTATGAACCACCTTAAGCGGAATTAGACACAAGTTACGAAACGTAGCGCCATAGATCTTGCACGCTACGTTCGTATTTTGCTATCAGCATGCGATATGTATCGCCAAATTTGAGAAACTTTGAGTGGAGGCGCTTGGTGGAATAGCCCTGTTTTATAAGTTTCTGCAACAATGTTTTGTGACGTTGATTAAAATCATCACATTTAACACAGGATCTAGCAAATGCTACTAAGCGAGCTTTTGTCCGAATGAAAACGGACTTTTGTCCGAATGAAAACGAGTATGTTAAGGGAATTAATCGGATTGATGTCGATACTCGATTGTAAAATGCTGCAAACCTGAAACTGTATATCCTGCAAACATCGATCTAGTGGAACATGAAAAATGCCAGCGATGATGCAGAGAGTTTGCCTACATTGTCAGCTGCAGAGACGGAAAGTTCGATAGCAAGGCCCAGAAATTATTTCACTTCCACTTAAACTAACTGCCCATATACCATTATGATGAAATGATTTGCCTTAAAATCAGGCACACGGATTTCCAGGCAGTTTGGAAATATTGTTCAGAAGTTGAATGGAGCTAAATCCTTTGAAATAGAGTGTTCTTTTAGGTTTAGCTCAACAGATAACCATACACCATCATATAAATGATGAATGGGTCTCTGTATCAGTAAAACTTCAGGATCATCACACCAACATGCCCTAATTACACATTTTCCTGCTTATAGTCATGACCTGTTCTAGAGATTTGTGATAGTGATACAATCTTGTATGACTCTTACGGAGTTTCTGCGTCAATAATCGAAAGCCCTTATTCACAAGACACTAATAACACAAAATTCTATACAGGCATAGCAAGGTAGTATTTTAGGCAAGGAACATTGAAAACCGTTTGGAATGATGCTGAAATTAAAGACACTATGATGTTCGTTTCATATCATCAAATCTGGTTGAACGTTCATATTGGTCGTATACTAAAATCTCAATGACCTCCATGTCGGTATCGAGTAGACATTGCCAACACGAAATAGTAAAATTAGATCGACAGTCCAGTACGCAACACTACGATGAGTTGAATTTGCCTCGCTCTTCCATTGTTTGGCATGTTTTCGCACCGAAGAACCTACTATTATTCAATCGATGGGATATTAACTGTCCTCATTCTCCCCCTAATAGTGAAAAACATCTCCGGCTCACACACACGTATAATGAAAGAGATATATGTGTCACTCTGGCGAGATACGATGATGTAATTAAACGTTTTATCATTTTACTTGGCATTTTGTAATAGCATAGGACTAAAATGTATAGAGTAAAATCGTTTAGCTCTTTAGACATATATCTAAAATATCTGGTGGGCCATACCCCGCCACCCTTAACGTTTGGCTTGGAGTAAGGGTAAGGTTAGGCTTCACAAAACGAGCTATAATTACACTTAAGCTACTGATCTTCAAATGTTATAACCTATATGAGTAGCAAGTACATAATAATACCACTCTAGAAAACATTGGTGGAATCTGCTACCTCAAATGTTACCAACTAAATAGGAAGTATGTATTGAAAATAGACTAAAAGGCCAGTAAAAACTAGTTTTTCGTTTTATGACGTCATAATGACGTCCTCAATGGATTTTGTTCATTTATGTTTACTGTTTTATATAAACAAGGACCTAAAGTAGTGTCTGGAAAATTTCAGCCCTCTAGCAGCAAGAATGATAAAAATATTCGAGGAACCATAAACCCCCCCCCCCCCCACCCATATTTGGGTTCAGAATAGGGGCAGGGCATTGTTCCGAAAGTGTGCTATAACTACCGACCTGCAACTGATATCACATATGGGTAAAATCGACATAGAAATGAACATAAATCGAATCTGCCATGCCAAGTAGTACCAGAGGGATTTGAAAAAAGATGAGTTGAGAAATGAACAAAAAAAGAGACAATAAACGGCTCACTGGATCATTACGTCACTGTGACGTCACCAAATGCTTATGTGACATGATGATAAGTTTGAGGGAACTCTCCTCATGGGAGTGACGTCATCAGCTCGTATAATAAGCTGTCATGTCTTGTAGCGCAACAATGTATGCTAAGGGGCGACAACTCATCCTATAGCCAGCATTTAAAGCGTTGAAGCGCCCGCCCTTTAAGCGTTGAATGGTTTTCCCCACCCGCACTTGAAGCGTTCATTCGTTTTCGCCACTGGGCGTCGAAGGGTGTCTAGACGCCTCAATACCTCAGGTCCCTGAAACAGAGGAGGAAGAGTGGACCTGAAGCGCCGAAGCGTTGAAGTGTTCAGACGCTTGGCGTTAATCGTGGTAGTTGTGTGCTGAACTGGTGTTCATATCGCTGTAGCGATCTATTTTTAAACCAGGGAAAGTCTTGCGATCTGATTGATCCAATCAATAACCAATGAGAACAGCGCAATGCCTCCTATCCAAACCTGTCTGGTGGGGCTGGACGCGCATGCGCACGATTTAGTGCGCATGAGGTATATGGAGAACCAGTGTGGTGAGCGACATGGGATTTGCCGCTAAAGAGAGCCCGGAGCCAGGCATTCGCCCTGGGGTAAAATAGATTGACTGCTCGTACGCGCAGAGTAGTATAGAAGGCACAATACGGGTCGTACAGGAAAGTGTGGAGCGCGATACGGAGAACCAATGGATTGAGGGGCATGGAAGCCAGGCATTGGCACCAGAGTAGTATGGGCTGACTGCGCATGCGCGTCCAACTCCACCAGACAGGTTTGGACAGGAGGCATTCCGCTGTTCTCATTGGCTGTTGATTGGATCAATCAGATCGCAAGATTTTCCCCGGTCTAAAAATAGATCGCTACAGCGCTATGAACAACAGTTCAGCACACAACTGCCACGATTGACGCCAAGCGTCTGAACGCTTCAACGCCTCGGCGCTTCAGGTCCACTTCAGATTCACTCTTCCTCCTCTGTTTCAGGGACCTGAGGTGTTGAGACGTCTGGACGCACTTCGACGCCCAGGGGCGAAAACGAATGAACGCTTCAAGTGCGGGTGGCGAAAACCATTCAACGCTTAAAGAGCGGGCACTTCAACGCTTCAAATGCTGGCTATAGGATGAGTTGTCGCCCCTTAGCATACATTGTTGCGCTACAAGACATGACAGCTTATTATACGGGCTGGTGACGTCACTCCCATGAGGGGAGTTCCCTCAAAATTTGTTTAGGCTAACGCCATTGGTTTGTGTAATCCACCCCAACTGGCGTGCAGTCACGTACACACACACACTGATGACGTTACCGTATGACGTCATTGCCACCGTGACCCCTGGGTCACTTCTCGAAAGTAAATTTGGCGGCAGTGACGTCTTCTGGAAGCCATGTGACCGGAAGTCGCTTATGCGCAGGCGCGCCCACACACAAGCGCCCCAATACTCCTAGGCAATTTAGCATTTTCCTAATAGTTGAGTTGTCTCCCTTGAATATACAGACGGTGCTGCGAGATATGACAGCTCATTATACAGGCTCTTGTGCGGGTCACCATTTGCAACGTTGGCTGTTTCGACTTTTGATTAGTGAATTCAAATTTTGAAAATTGAAGTGCAGGATTTTCATCGGTCGGTGGAAAAAATAGAAAAGTCCAAGTTGAGCATATCAAATACCTTACCCCAATTCTCGCGAGAACTATCCCTAATGATCACAAAAACAGTGGCGGACATCTCGTTTCAACGCGTTCACTTATACACACACAAGGGGAAGATCCGCTTTCCCATATCTACATTTTCATTACTTTGTATGGGTTGAAATTGACCGATTTCGGAATTTGGTCATTTCAACGCTTCTACGTCCTCGAATTCAGTTGAATTGAATTTATTCACCAAACATACAGCAGATATACGAATACACAGGAAATCAAGATAAAATAGCATTAGCAGCATATAAGGCGGGAGTAAAACCTGAGGGGGCTTGTTTTATCTCGGATTAGCTGGAGTAGATGTTCATAGTATACGGCGAGAGGAGTATGGAAAGTTGCAACACCGTATTCGATGTTATATTATTTACACTAGTAAGGTGAATCAGGCGAATACAATGTTTACACTAGAAAGGTGAATAAGGCACTGCAGTAGATCATTTATCGAGAGATATCGCACACACATCACACAATCGATGAATGTTTACTAGAGACTTTGCGCACAGGTAAACAAGGCATTATGCACATATAACATGTTTGGAAATAAACTAATCGTTGCGCATGGATAATTGGTTGTAAGATTTTGTAGCATCAGCTCCGAAAATGAAATGATGATTCAGAGCATGGTTTTACAGCAGATTATATCCGATATCTGTGAACTGTTCTTGAGGTTTAGTATCTTTTCACAAATACAGTCGAAAAACTTGAATTCAGGGTGCGCACAGCAATTCAATAAATAACTGTCTGGCTTGGAGTTATATTCTAGCCGCCCATCCTGATGTTCCAATCTTCAAATCCGTATTCCTGCTCTATATTAGGTCGTTTTCATGACTACATGTTTAGGCGCAGCTTCTATTACACGATTAGGCACATTTCCACAGACGCAAATTTTCTACACGATTAGGCGCAACGCATAATTAGGCGCAAAATGATTTCCAAGCGCGTTTCCGCGATTAGACGCATATTTCTTACACGAACAGGCGCATTTCCACAATTAGGAGCAAATCTCCTATACGAATAGGCGCATTTCCACAATTATGAGCAATTTTTCTACACGATTATGAACGATTAGTTCATATGATTAGGCGCATTTACACAAATAGGCGCATTTCCACCATTAAGCGCAAATTTCGTACACGATTAGGCGCAGTTTCACCATTAAGCGCAAATTGTCTACACGATTAGGCTCAACACGTTATTAGGCGCAATTTGTTTACACGATTTGGCGCTGACACGATTAGGCGCAAATACACGATTAGGCCCCCCAAAGACCCAGTGACTTCCAATATTAATCTATGCGGAGTGGTCAATCATCAACCTAATGGGAAACCCACACATGGTCATTTGCGGTATGGGTTGTGAGATCTTGTTTTTTTTTGTGTGTCACCACGTAGAACACGATTATGGAGGTCGCGAAGCCATTGGTTGCAATTTTTTTAAAAAGTCACTGTACGCATGCGCACTTGGCAACTATCGCTGGGGTGGGTGTTTTGTGACTAAGTGGACCCCAAGTGGTCCGATCGAGTCGAGTGAGGTATCAGTATCAGCGAAGAATTCGCGAGGGAGCACCCGACTGAATGGGTATGACGTGGAACTGACGTCATTCCGCGCAGGCGCAGTAGACAAAGGGTATGGGAAGGGACGTTTTGGGGCCGAGGTTGGCCACTAGTGGTCCAATTGGGTCGTATGAGGTTTTATTTTGAAGCTCTCGTCCCCACGAGAAACTGGATGGGTGTGGGGTGGAACTGACGTCTTTCTGCGCATGCCTAGTAAAAAGGGGGCATGGGAATGGACGTTTTGGGATCGAGGTTGACCCCTCGTGGTCCGATTGGGTCGGGGGAGTTGCCAAAGTGAAACGCTCCTCCAGGGCGATCAAGTCGGATTTTTCACGAACATGTAAAATCCGGAAACACGGACTTTACCCCTAAAAAAGGAAAACCAGGTCTAGAGGGGCTAGTATGGCTTCCCAGCGGCTCGGGGCCTGCCGAGAAAGGCAGGGTGGCGTAGTGGGTGTATGTAAAATTAGAATATATAAAAAGCGGAACATGGACTTTACGCCCAAACCATGGGGAATCATGCAGGGTGATATGTAAAATTAGGATTTGCCCCGAAAATACAAAATGCGAAAAACGGACTGCACACCTAAACCATGGGGAATCATGGATGTTTTGAGGTCCATCCCCGGTTCAACAGTAACACTGTAACGCCCGCCAACGCATAACTTAACGCTTCAACGCCCTGTTGAATTAGCCCTGAAGCTCTGATTTTCTAGATATTCCATGGAATTTTCACTAATTTATCGAAATGCAGTGACGCCCATCAGCGCCCGTCATTACTCCTTAACGCCCGTCTCAACGCCTCAACGCCCAATCTTAAAGCCTTAACGCCTTAGCTTAACGCTTTAACGCGCTATAGTAACACCTTAACACTCTATCGTAACACCTTGATGCATGTGTGGTACACCCATTTTATGTTATACCTGTCATATTCGTTCTTGCTCGTTAGGTGTATTCTCGGCTGCTCTTATCCAATCAGAAACCACCCTTTGAGAAACTACAGAGCTCGGCACACACACACGCGCACACGCACACACACCTGGTGCACCCTAGTAGTATACAAGGCGTAAATTGAGTATTTAGCGCATCACTGCGCATGCGCAGAACCTTTGGTGACGTCACAATTGGGCGTGTGCGCATGCGTGTGTGTGTGTGGATGGTGGGTGCTGGGTACAAGATGGCGGCGTGTGGATGGTGGGTGCTGGGTACAAGATGGCGGCGTGTGGATGGTGGGTGCTGGGTACAAGATGGCGGCGTGTGGATGGTGGGTGCTGGGTACAAGATGGCGGCGTGTGGATGGTGGGTGCTGGGTACAAGATGGCGGCGTGTGGATGGTGGGTGCTGGGTACAAGATGGCGGCGTGTGTGGATGGTGGGTGCTGGGTACAAGATGGCGGCGGCATGTGGGTGGTGTGAGTGAGTGCAAGAATGTATTCATCCGCGGTGATGCAGTCATGTCTGGCGGTGATTCGGTCTCGGGAAAAAGCTTCCGCGGAGAAAAAGTAGTCCCTAGATAAAATGGTCCGATGGGGTCGAGTGAGGTATCAAAGTGAAGCTTAGGTGAGGGGGCATCTAATGGGCTGGGTGTGGGATTGAAATATCGGCATTGTGCGCATGCGCGGTGGCCGAAGGGTATGAAAATAGCCTTTTTGGAGCTAGGGGATTGACTACTGGTCCAGTGGGGTCGAGTGAGGTATCAATGTGAAGCATTCATGAACGGGCATCTAATGGGCTGGGTGTGGGGTTGAAATATCGGCATTCTGCGCATGCGCGGTGGTCGAAGGGTATGGAAATAGCCGTGTTGGAGCTAGGGGATTGACTACTGGTCCAGTGGGGTCGAGTGAAGTATCAATGTGAAGCCTATGTGAGGGGGCATGTAATGGGCTGGGTGTGGGGTTGAAATATCGGCATTCTGCGCATGCGCGGTGACCCAAGGGTATGGAAATAGCCGGTTTGGAGCTAGGGGAGCCACTAATGGACCGATGGGGTCGAGTGAGGTATCAAAGTGAAGCTTATGTGAAGGGGCATCTGATGGGCTGGGTGTGGGGTTGAAGTATCGGCATTCTGCGCATGCGCGGTGGCCGAAGGGTATGAAAATAGCCTTTTTGGAGCTAGGGGATTGACTACTGGTCCAGTGGGGACGAGTGAGGTATCAATGTGAAGCATTCATGAAGGGGCATCTAATGGGCTGGGTGTGGGGTTGAAATATCGGCATTCTGCGCATGCGCGGTGGCCGAAGGGTATGGAAATAGCCGTGTTGGAGCTAGGGGATTGACTACTGGTCCAGTGGGGTCGAGTGAAGTATCAATGTGAAGCCTATGTGAGGGGGCATGTAATGGGCTGGGTGTGGGGTTGAAATATCGGCATTCTGCGCATGCGCGGTGACCCAAGGGTATGGAAATAGCCGGTTTGGAGCTAGGGGAGCCACTAATGGACCGATGGGGTCGAGTGAGGTATCAAAGTGAAGCATTCATGAAGGGGCATCTGATGGGCTGGGTGTGGGGTTGAAGTATCGGCATTCTGCGCATGCGCGGTGGCCGAAGGGTATGAAAATAGCCTTTTTGGAGCTAGGGGATTGACTACTGGTCCAGTGGGGACGAGTGAGGTATCAATGTGAAGCATTCATGAAGGGGCATCTAATGGGCTGGGTGTGGGGTTGAAATATCGGCATTCTGCGCATGCGCGGTGGCCGAAGGGTATGGAAATAGCCGTGTTGGAGCTAGGGGATTGACTACTGGTCCAGTGGGGTCGAGTGAAGTATCAATGTGAAGCCTATGTGAGGGGGCATGTAATGGGCTGGGTGTGGGGTTGAAATATCGGCATTCTGCGCATGCGCGGTGACCCAAGGGTATGGAAATAGCCGGTTTGGAGCTAGGGGAGCCACTAATGGACCGATGGGGTCGAGTGAGGTATCAAAGTGAAGCTTATGTGAAGGAGCATCTGATGGGCTGGGTGTGGGGTTGAAGTATCGGCATTCTGCGCATGCGCGGTGACCCAAGGGTATGGAAATAGCCTTTTTGGAGCTAGGGGATTGACTACTGGTCCAGTGGGGTCGAGTGAGGTATCAATGTGAAGCATTCATGAAGGGGCATCGGTTGGGCTGGGGTGGGGTTGAACTATACCGTTTAGGTGTATTGATGATAATAAAATTTAAAGATCACATGTCCAACACATACTCACATAATGAAAGCAAGAATCGAACTTGCGTCCCCTCGAGATGAAGGATACCCGTCCAGGTTTCATTTTTTTTTGAGGTGTACTGAAATGCTCTCTCTAATTTATGCCACGGTATCTATTTTTACATCTAGGTTGAAGATTTATATCGACACTGCTACACACTTTTCGAGATGTGTTTTCACTTTCGATGAAAGCACAAAACAGTCTAAAATGAGTCTAAAAAAATTCACCTACGCTAATATTTTCTAGTGTTTTGTAGAATATAGATTCGCGTTCATTTCTATTTCGTCAAGAAAAAATGTTTTGTAGAATATAGATTCGCGTTCATTTCTATTTCGTCAAGAAAAAATTTTCATCTCGAAAATTGGCAGATTGAAATGTTCTCTCTCATTTTATGACACGGTATCTATTTTTACAGCTGTCAACTGTTATGGTTTGGTCACAATGTTGCCATTTTCTCCCCTATATTTAGCGTCCACAAAAAGAAGAGTATATTACAGCAATTATGTTCAAGAAAACACCCCGCTAGAAAATTGTCTTCAAATTGTCTGTTGTTGTGGGAGTATAAAAAAATCCTGGTCAACAGGGGCGCGTATATTTCGTGCGACGCTATGTTGCCAATGCATTGAAATTTGAATAGGTTGTCTGCATGGGTTTCAACGCAAGCATAGTACTAAAGTCTAGCTTACCTGATAAAAGAGTTTAGTCCAGATGATCTGGGGCTGTTTTTTTCCTAGGTGGGTATAACACACCATGAAGCCTTCATCACGATGCATTCGTATGCTAAAAAAATATGGGTATCACCACCAATCTCATTTCCATATATATTTTTTCGAAATTCACAGATATTTCCATCGGTAAATCCGGTGTTCAGTATACCACGTGGATGAAATGATTTCGGCCAACGGCACACACACACATGTTTCCTGGCTCTTCCTGGTGTTAAGCCCGGCGCACACGAGAGATATCAGCAGTTTCAAGAAATTGATTTCAGTTCCCGCATAACGTCTTCTTCAAGTCCATTTTGAAGAGTCGAGCGTATGAATCGAGTGAAAATAACATGCGATTCATTGGCCTGTCCGGTAAAACTGCTGAGCTGTTGGCTTGCGTTCGCCGCACACGCTGAGGATTTGGCCTCGCGAGGTGTGGTGCGGGTCGGGGGGCGGGAGTTTTGCACTGATGAAAACCAATGTCGTCCTCTCTCACGAAACCAAACACAAAAATTGACAAATTATACGGACTGCCACGATAAGCGAATGTATGCAACAAATAGCGTTCCGTACTGCAGATGTCCGATAAAATCCCTCCAGTCAAGGGGGGAGGGGGGAGAGTGTTACAGAATGTTGATTCCACAAACCTGTTCGGTGGCCTACATCATCGTTCAATCGCTGCTCATAAAGGCTGCGTTCAGCTCACCAGAACTGTATACACTTCGAAATCTGTGAAAGAATATCAATTTTCACGTTTCCTGTCTGATATCACACAAATTTATGCGTCCGCTCGAACACAACACAGCACACTCCCTCGATTACAGTCCACATGTGACGGGTACATGCAGGCGATGAATGATGCAGAGTTTCGTCACATTATTGATCTCAGCTGACACCGAAAGGAAGAAAGTTCCGTTATAAACTGCGACAGAGAATGTTCCCCAGCTCAGAAATCATTTTTTTTTTTTTTTATTCAGTGAACAACAACAACGTGAGAACAACCACGTGAAAACTCAAGCCCAGAACAAGGGGCTTGTAATTAACTGAAGCCCAGAACAAGGGGCTTGTACATTGAAGCCCAGAACAAGGGGCTTGTACATTGAAGCCCAGAACAAGGGGCTTGTCATTAACTTAAGCCCAGA
>JAVTVY010026403.1:0-10594 GCA_036873755.1 Hanleya hanleyi | reverse complement strand
AAGACGAGACACGACGCAGTGTTCATCCATACGGGAGTGAACGAAGACCTGGGGAAGGAAGCTAGACGCTGGACCTTTCCACGAATATCTGGGGAAGGACGATAGACGCTGGATCCTACTGCAAAGCCCTGGGGAAGGAAGATAGAAGCTGGACCCATCCATGAGAAAACCGGTCGTGACCAGACTGTGGCTGTGACCAGGCCTGCTCGCGAAATAGCTAGGGCTATCTATTTTGTATATATTTTCTATTGAACTTCGGTTAATGATAACTATAAGAGTACAGATAATTCATAGAGTACTGCAAGCCCGTAGGCTGGTTTGGCAACGGGGGGGTTCGGTAGAGAATATTGCGGGACTCCTAATGCGAGCGCCGCAGGCGCGAAGCCCGGCTAGGGGGGTCCGGGGGCATGCCCCCCCGGATTTTTTTTGAAAATTTAGATGCCATATGGCGCGTTCTGGCGCATTTTGACAGCATATTTTCGACATCCGCCAACTGCATTTTTTCCGACTGATAAATTCAGTATAATCGACTCGTTGTGTGAATGATAATCTTGTCGACTGGGAGATGGTTAATATTCAACCATGGGAAACGCCCTTTGATCAAGATTATTATCATTAACTCCTCACTCCGTTGTGGTGGCTAAGAGTGGGGATAAGTGTCCCGTTTCCTATCTTTTTATTGAGTGAAGAGTGTCCTACCTCTGGGGATATCTGGAGAAGAGTGTCCTTGCACTCTTAATATGGGATATTCTTAGCCTCCACACCGGCCTGCCGATATATTTGTGCCACTTAGTTCACACTTGTTACGATCTGGTAAAGAGATGGATAAATCACGCCAACAATTCCTCCGATTGACCCATCCTATTATCAAGGAACTGGTCCATGTTTATTACTGTATATTTCGCGGCTATCTGTCATAAAGAAAATATGTCAACCAGCAAAGACTTGATCACGTTAAGAATAACAATGTACAGCGCCGGCGGAAGCTCCCAAAAAGTGTGGGGGGGGGGCTCGACTATCATAGCACTTTAGGCGAGGGTCCAGGGGCCGCCTAGGCCCCGGAAGCTCCGCGCTCCTAGATGGCTGTCGACGCATTCTGGCTGATTTCCGGCATACAAAACGACGTATCATCACTATATAATCAACTGCATTTTGAGATTGGTTTTGTGATTTTTTCTCGTCATTTAGAAGAAAAATTGAGTTGATAACTTTTGAATGTAAAAGAAGTATTTTTTCCTTTCCAAAATTTGTACTATACGCAGTGATCTCGAAGAAAGTAACATTTCAGCAGAGGGCTGGAGAGCGCTGACGTGTTTGAAGAGAAATATGTGAACACAAAAAAAGAAATAATATGAACGTAATTTTGATTTCTAAATTTGATAAGCAGATAATCGTTCAATAAAGCGAATGCAATTTCTATGTAAATTAACATCTAAAACAGTTATTGGTCATTGTGAACGGAACAGAAGAATGAGCTAATCAGAGCATTTAACCCAAACAGCAACGTGCCCCTCCAGTGCAAAGTCACCGCTCCGTGAAAACCTGGCCTACAGGGCGGCGCGAAGCGCCGCGGGGGAAACAACCGGCCTGTTTATCTGGTCACAGTAGGACCAAAATCATGAAAAAGTCACCCAACTTTTGTTGAAACTTGGGGGGGGGGGGGGGCTGAGCCCCCGCCCTCTCCAACTGAATGTGTAGCAATGCCAGGGAGGTCAATCGCTCCTGGCCCATGGATGCCCGCATGAAGGTCCTTCCGTGCACTCTGAATTTTTTTCCCCCCGGCAGCGGAACTCGGTCTGCTCTGCGGGGGGGTACGCACCCCCCGAACCCCCCCCAGCCTACGGGCCTGAGTAGGGATCTTCTTTGCAGGGATTGTACGCTACCACGATTTGAATCCTGTATACGTGCTCAAAGAATTATATGTCCGTATTGCATTAATTTGCTTTGGTTGTCATTACAGGTCTTCCTTTCCAACCTCCTTGATCCAGACAAGGTGGCAGGTTGAATCGAACTCCCTCATTGGCCAGGATCAGTGCCCGAGCGCGTTCCCAGTAGCCTGACAGTTTGTCTTGGGGACGCTGCGCACTCTGTGGATCTGAAACATCCATTATCCCACGTATAGAAGTAAAAACGTTTCAGACACAACGAAAGTAACAGCGCCTCTAAACAAAGGATCAGCTGTTCTATCAATTACAGTGCCGTGATCGCCACCCGCGCAACTGGGGGATTTTTAACCTAGGCCTCAATCAATGGAGCGTACAGGTTTTTTCTAAAAATCTTCTCTCACTTGAGATAAATTTCTACAACTTGGCGAAGTAAAAGATAGTACATCCGTTCAAATTATGTGTTAAAATCAGACTGATTCAGAGCTGAACTAGCCTTTTTCGAAGTTTTTTCCATTTACTTCTGTGTTAAAATTAGGCTTTTCAGAGGAAGAAAAATCCCCCAGTGACGTCATTGTATCATAGAGAATCGTATCGAGAGGTAGCTCTGGTACAGCCTTGTTCCATACTACGTGAGAACAACGCTATGGCTGTAAACCAGTCACCAGATGGAATTGTTGGGAAAATGCTGTACGGGCAACATTTGCCGAACCAATTGGCCATAACCAATAAAATAATTCGATTCTATGTCCACTTACCTTTCATAAAAACACCTTGTTTATTAGCGACTGTCCATTTTTAGCTTGGCAAGAGATCTAAACTCGGACGAGGGGTCCACATCGCCGCCATCTTGCATCGATCAGAACCCTGATTACGCGCCACAACAACTCGCGATAAACACTACACGCACAACAGCGATGCGGACAGTTTTACCCCTCGTCCGTGTTTAGACGTCTTGTAAAACTAGAAATGGACAGTCGCTGATAAACAAGGTATTTTTATGAAAGGTAAGTGGACATTGAATCGAATTATTTTATTGGTTATGGTCAATTGGTTCGGCAACTATTGCCCGTACAGCCTTTTTCCAACAACTCCATCTGGTGACTGGTTTACAGCCATAGCGTTGTTCTCACGTAGTATAGAACAAGTCTATACCAGAGCTAATCGAGAGGCTGATTACAACCACAATTTTAAACAAGATCTTCCACTCCAGGATTTGATAACCAGAGCTTCCTGCATTGATGCGATTTTCGAAATTTGCCCAAACTGTAATTTACAGATAGTCCTGGTCCGTTTTCCATGCTACCGGTATTGATTATTATTTCTGGATACAACATATTCGCTCCGTGCCTATTAAAGAGAACCGCAAGGATTAAAGAAAACAGATTTCCAACTGTCATTTCCTTTACTTTGGGTCTTGTTTTCTACTCGCGCTTTAAAATATCTTATTATCATAAAATATATGAGTCTGGAAATATAAAACATGAATCAATAGTCTGAGTGATAGCTAATTAGAGATAAACTGCTGACTGTGAATAATCTCATTTCCAGATCCTGTCAGTTCTCTTTGGTTTTGCTGTTGTTGTTGCTGCAGTCATAGCAGTGCCAAGTCGACGATGTGGTACGACATTTTGCCAAGTTACGGCCTTGTATTCGGTTTTCTGGCAATACCGGGAGTTGCTCATTTCATTATGGACTATGGTTTTCGCAACAAAAAGGTAAGATGCTTTCTATGTTGCGTGTTATTCCCTGCTATGCCGAACTGGGCTGCTAGTCTCCCTCACACTCATATCTACCGTTCTATCTGTCTATGTTCCACCCCCAACCCACAGGCCCGCAAAACAAGAGTTTTGGGGGGTGTGGGCGGTGGTATTCGGGTGAAATGTCGAAATATGGGGTCTCTATATGAAGAGTTTTAAAATAATGAGAGTTACCTCCCATGCTCTATCAGTTACAATGCTGTCTCCCAGTCGCCCTCGACTCGATGGGTCAGCCGTGGGCAGGCAGGGGTCGGGACTGGGCCTGCTCCCACTCGCCTGGCGGAGGGCGCATCGAGCCGGGATTTCGGCCTGGGGCGGATGGTGGTCGTCGGTAGGAGATGGGAATGAGCCATCTCCGTCTGACTGTCCTCCGCCCCTGGCATGCCTGGGCCGGAATAGCGGCTGGGCATTGACAGTACTTTAAAAGTTAACTAGTATTGTGGTAATGTTTTGTGGGGTTAAATATTAGGGGGAGGGAATCATATATAATCTAGGGATGGGGTTATTAATTAGTATTTTATTTTTTCTATTTTTCTGTATTAAATTATATTGTTAGCCTCTCGGGGCGCTGTGATCAGCAAATAAACATATTCTATTCTATTCTATATATAACCCCATGCTTTATCAACATCAAGGTGTGAAACGGACTTTGGGTGAATCGAGAAATACACGGTTTACCGTCAAACAAAATACATCAGCATATTCTACAAGTATCACTTTATATATACCCGTCGTCAAATTAGTAAATTTGTCCAATTTTTTACCTTTGCCGGGCGATTCAAAATCCAACGTAACTGTCCGTCCATCTAGGAACAGTTAGATTATGGCGGGCTTCGTTCTCAATTCTGATTGGTCAGTCGCGACAGCTGATCAGTGCGTGACCTCTCTTGCTGGAGGCGGGTCGCGACTGACCAATCAGAATTGAGAACGAAGCCCGTCATAATCTAACTGTTCCTAGATGGACGGACAGTTACGTTGGATTTTGAATCGCCCGGCAAAGGTAAAAAATTGCACAAATTTACTAATTTGACGACGGGAATATATAAAGTGATACTTGTAGAATATGCTGATGTATTTTGTTTGGCGGTAAACCGTGTATTTCTCGATTCACCCAAAGTCTGTTTCACACCTTGATGTTGATTTATATAAAGCATGGGGTTATATATAGAGACCCCATATTTCGACATTTCACCCGAATACCACCGCCCACACCCCCCAAAACTCTTGTTTTGCGGGCCCGTGCCCAACCCTAGACTAGGGTTGGGGGTGGAACATAGAACGGTAGATAGAAGTACCTGTGGTCTCCCTTCCCTCAACGCTATGCTGACGACAAATACATTTTCCTGGTGGTAACTCGAACATCTCCATGGCGCACTTATTATTACCTTTGCGCCCGATTGGACCTTCATTACATAGACGTCCATTCTTACTACCGTTAAACGGTAGTAAGAAAATGTCAAAAACTGAATACAGACAGTAAAAAACTCAAAAGTGTACGTTTTGGGCAAGAAATACTCAATATTTTTGACGAAAACTCAATCCTCAAAATGGTGCAAATTATTTCAATGATGTGAAATCCATCGCCGATCCTTCGACAAACTGGCTTTGAATGTTTGGGGATTTTCAGTTCTAGAAATAATTGCCAATAACACGCTTGATACAGAAAGCGGAAGTAAACTCAGGTGTGAAACATGCGCAGATCACGATGACGACGATATAACGACAGGGTCTCGACTACAGCCATAGGGCGCACACAGTCTGCAACACGTGCTTTACAACAGAAGATTGGCTAACACCAAATCAAGCGCTCCCATTGGTCGCTGATTGACAGGAAATCTGTACAACCTGTGAAGAGCAACTCTGCAGCCCAACATGAACTTGAGCAAGAGACTACATAGACACGACAAACTCCACGTGCTTTCTGTTTCAGTTGGCGGGACGACGGGAATACGAGAACAAATTTACCATGTGGTTTTCTTTGCTGATAGTAGTGCGATACACTTTGAAATAAAACTACCGACTGTGTTGTAAAGTTAAAATTTGAAAAGAAGACTCTTTTCATTGACGTACATGACAGAAGGAGCTTATGCGGAGTCCAGTTTTCGTTTTTATACTTTCGGTGGGCCTCCGCAGTTTCGTAGTAATGGCCCCTCTCTAATTTCATAATACGATCGACTGCCCTTGTTCTGCTACATCATAATTCTTCTTGTCTTCTTAATAGCTTATATCTATAATGCCATCCTATTCAGCATTATCAACGCTGCAAACGAGGACGTACAAATCGAGTGCTGGCTTCGTCTACACGCTGATCGGGATCATGGAGTAAAGTTTATCCTGCCTCAGTTATGCCCCTTGGGTGTGCCTAAAAATCGGGACTCATTTACGGGAAGAAAATCTGACAAAAAACGGTTAGGTTGACATCCCCTTTTTCTTGCCTTTTTAAGTTGAGACCGGACCAGGGAACGTGAGTAAGAAGTTTAATTGAAATCGCTCTTACAGATTTTTCTGGAAATTGAGCCGAATTTGACCATTTTTCGACATTTTTAAGGGGGTTTCTAGGAAAAATGAAGCAAGCATGGAGGAGAATGTTCGAGTTTAAATTTTCTATAACATAGCAGTGTTATATCTTAAAATAATAGTTTCATCATGCTCTTTCAGAAAATATATACATATAAGTGATTTGGGTTGAAGGTTTTGCGACAACTGGTGGCCGAAAAACGGACCCATAGTCTATTCCATGCTGAATAAAAGAATCTCCGGAGTGCACCCTTTAAGCATAATAGTGGAGTCTATGCATTGTTCTTTTAATGTAGACCTCACGGAGCGGAGATGCATCATTACAGATTGCTTTAATCTGACTGCCTAGTTATACCTGAAGCGCTATTTCTGAAGCAGGTGGAAAGAAGACCAGGAGTTCGATTAAAATAATCCACAGTGTGTCCATTAGTATACAATTGAGGTTACTGCATACTGTATTCCATATAGGAGTTATCTCCCCCTGGACTGAGATTTCGGTGGATATTATGGCAGAACGAGGTCCTATCAGAATGATATAAATTTGCCAGTGTAAATTTTCTTTACAAGAGAACCATTTACAGTCCATAAAGGATGGAATGGATGTATATTATTATGGTTTTACAAATTATTTCTCAAGTTTCTGAAGTATTTCCCATGTTTCTAGGAGAAAATTGAGTGCAAAATTACCAATAATTTGACTTGGTTACATCTCTTATTTGCATTTTCCCGCGTTTCTGCTATCATTGGAAAGCGGAAAAGCAACCACGGCCTTCATATTGCCGACTGGATGACCATTATTAAGAAGAAATAGGTTAATTTTGAGTTTTGTTCTCGAAAATCCTGCTAGAATTGGCAAAATTGATCAAAACAAAGATGGGGTAGGGGGAGTTAGCTCAGTTTGATTTCCCAAAATAATATGTATAACCTGTTGTATACTATACTCACAAACACTCTGAGATTACGATACATGTGAATAATTAATTTCGTAAAAAACATCCTGCCCCTTAAGGTGGCCCTCCGCAGTTTCGTAGTAATGGCCCCTCTCTAATTCCATAATACGATAGACTGCCCTTGTTCTGCTACATCATAATTCTTCTTGTCTTCTTAATAGCTTATATCTATAATGCCATCCTGTTCAGCATTATCAACGCTGCAAACGAGTACGTACAAATCGAGTGCTGGCTTCGTCTACACGCTGATCGGGATCATGGAGTAAAGTTTGTCCTGCCTCAGTTATGCCCTTGGGTGTGCCTAAAAATCGGGACTCATTTACGGGAAGAAAATCTGACAAAAAACGGTTAGGTTGACACCCCCTTTTTTTTGCCTTTTTAAGTTGAGACCGGACCAGGGAACGTGAGCAAGAAGTTTAATTGAAATCGCTCTTACAGATTTTTCTGGAAATTGAGCCGAATTTGACCATTTTTCGACATTTTTAAGGGGTTTTCTAGGAAAAATGAAGCAAGCATGGAGGAGAATGTTCGAGTTAAATTTTTCTATAACATAGCAGTGTTATATCTTAAAATAATAGTTTCATCATGCTCTTTCAGAAAATATATACATATAAGTGATTTGGGTTGAAGGTTTTGCGACAACTGGTGGCCGAAAAACGGACCCATAGTCTATTCCATGCCGAATAAAAGAATCTCCGGAGTGCACCCTATAGCATACAGACGTGACCGCTGACCAGATGTTTCGTGGTATACAGACGTGACCGACCACATTCTGCAAAGCAGCATGGTGTACGAAATACATTGGAAATTATATAAATATAAAAAGTCTTTGAATAATCTATAGTATCATGGCAATAGAGACTGTTCCACACTTATAAGTTAGTGTAATTTTTTTTATAAGAGACAGAAACAGTGTGATGCCAAATTAGCACACAAATCTCCGTATAGGTTATCTCCCTTACTCTAGGAATTGACACCTGCCGCGCAATGAATTCTTGGAAAAGCTCCCCGAAGGACTCGTATATTACAACACTATACAATTACAAGGCCATTCACCCGAGACAAGCAATAAGTAAACACTAAAGGTATTAAACCCTCATTGGTTGCATTATCGACCAATGTGGGGTTTTTTCTTGCATGCAGCAACATTTTGAATTAATTAGCTGCTTAGCGAAGCCGTCTAATAGGTTTATATTTAGTTGAGAAGTATACGTGTAATCTGGTTGACGACATGAAATACGGCCATTTGCCATAAACACTTACGGAAACCTTGGAAGCTGTCACTGATTTACGCTCAATTAATCCGCGGATGGACCTACTTCGCTCATTCTACTTGTTCCTGCCCAGGCCAAACCTCCAAACAGCTACCCTTATGCCGATCGACATAGCAACCCTGTTTGGAGGTTGGGTCTGACCGACAGTTTCAATGGTACGGTAATCGATACATGAACGGCCTTGTGGATGTCGTTTGTCTCTGCGATAAAAATGAAAGAGATAGGTAAGCGTTTTTAGGCATGACTTCCCAGTCCTAGTTCAGATTGAATGTTGCTACAGTGTTCTTCTTTCATGTGTCAAGAATTTTAAACAGATTTGGTCTTTGGGTAAAACTCTCAACTCTCAATCAATCGGCGCAAGTACGAGGAATCTGACATACCGAAGAATTAGGGCACACTGATTGGATAACACAGATAAAGCGCCCCTAGCGGCCAACGTAGTATAGAAAGGGCATCTTTGGTCGCGTTGACCTAAAAAATTTGCATATGAACTCTGTGACGTCACTTTCGGTTCCGGTCACGTGACCGGAAGTGACCTTTGACCACTGCGCATGCGCACAATACCGGATATTAATGCGCAGGGGTTGAAGGGCACTTCCGGCAGATCAACCGCGTCAAGGCAAGAGACTGTCCGGTACTCGCCTCCGTGAACGATGTGGCACTTAACACGCATAGTTCAGTGTCCGAGGACGACACCATAGACTACCCGGTTAGACTCCGTCAACCTATGATATATACAACGGTGGTAGAACTCGAACATCAGACAGGAACATGGACCTCGTTATAAATACATGATACTCTCTGGGAAAACCCTTATCAACCAGATCTAGATGGGCTAATATCGCTTTCCAGCGGATCGGGGCCTGCCGAGAGAGGCAGGGTGGGTATGTAAAATTAAGATTGGGTTTGAACATATAAATAGCGGAACACGGACATTACCCCTAAAATAGGTAAAACCTCTATCAACCAGGTCTGGAGGGGCTAATATCGGTCCCCCGAGAGAGGCACGGTGGGTAGGGGTGTGTTTGAGAGATTGAGGGACCATTCTTGGTTCAAATGGGACGTGTGGGGTATCATATTGAAGCATTCATGGGACAGCGTCCGACTGGTCTCGCGTGTCGTGGAAGTAGGGGATATGGCGCGCATGCGCAGACACCCCGAGCTCCAAACACCCAACTGCCCCATCCTCGAGCTCCGAGCTCCCGACTGCCCCATCCCCGAGCTCCGAGCTCCAAACACCCAACTGCCCCATTCCCGAGCTTGGAGCTCCGAGCACCCAACTGTCCCATCCCCGAGCTCTGAGTTCTTGCATATAAACACGACATACATCTGTGAAAACTTCATTATACGCCGGGTTTCCGTGAAGACGAGAGCCATAGTTTACGCACGTCACTTGTGTTCGAAGTCATTTTCCATGCCATTTAATCTACCTAGACATTTGCTTTCCATACATAATATGGTCGCGCTGACCAGGAATTTTATAGTATAGCATACAGACGTGACCGCTGACCAGATGTTTCGTGGTATACAGACGTGACCGACCACATTCTGCAAAGCAGCATGGTGTACGAAATACATTGGAAATTATATAAATATAAAAAGTCTTTGAATAATCTATAGTATCATGGCAATAGAGACTGTTCCACACTTATAAGTTAGTGTAATTTTTTTTATAAGAGACAGAAACAGTGTGATGCCAAATTAGCACACAAATCTCCGTATAGGTTATCTCCCTTACTCTAGGAATTGACACCTGCCGCGCAATGAATTCTTGGAAAAGCTCCCCGAAGGACTCGTATATTACAACACTATACAATTACAAGGCCATTCACCCGAGACAAGCAATAAGTAAACACTAAAGGTATTAAACCCTCATTGGTTGCATTATCGACCAATGTGGGGTTTTTTCTTGCATGCAGCAACATTTTGAATTAATTAGCTGCTTAGCGAAGCCGTCTAATAGGTTTATATTTAGTTGAGAAGTATACGTGTAATCTGGTTGACGACATGAAATACGGCCATTTGCCATAAACACTTACGGAAACCTTGGAAGCTGTCACTGATTTACGCTCAATTAATCCGCGGATGGACCTACTTCGCTCATTCTACTTGTTCCTGCCCAGGCCAAACCTCCAAACAGCTACCCTTATGCCGATCGACATAGCAACCCTGTTTGGAGGTTGGGTCTGACCGACAGTTTCAATGGTACG